>PVJH01002438.1:0-169129 GCA_004026705.1 Nesogale talazaci | reverse complement strand
CCCCCAGTTCCTTCCTCTATTTCCATTTGCTTCCCTCTTGTCCCACTATCATGCTCACTCTCCCTTTGGGTTTCAGTATTTTTTCTTTGTTACATTAGTCTTAATCAATCCCTATTGGCCTTCTCTCACCCACCTTGTCCCTGCATTTGTATCAATTGTTATTCCCTTTTTCCTGGGCTGGTCAACATCACCACCTTTCTCCCTCCTCCCCCTCTTCAATGTCCCCTACCCTAGAGCCATCAGACTTGTCATTTTTACCTCCAACCTCTTTGTCCAGTCTATCTTGTCTAGAGGTAGCAATATGTACAAGAAAGGTCTCCTACAATGGAGCAACTTAAGCAAATAAAACAATGATAACAACCGCAAGAAACCCCCTCAATGTACTGTACAATATGTAACAGAATAAAAAATAATAAAAATAATAGCAATATAAGAACCTGTATAAAGTGCAAGGTCAGTTGTTGACCTCCTAGAGTGACCCCTAGTTGAGTTGGATGGGGTGCCAATACCCTGGCCCCAAAGTATATCCTTTCACTCCATCTGTGACTCTACGCTCTGTTGCACACTCTTAGTGCTTTGCATTGGTGTGGTTGTGTCCAACAGGGTATAATCTTGACCCCACTTCTTCTTCCTGGCCCCAATGGGCCTTGGGTCTGCGAGGGTAGCCGTATTTCTTAATGGGGCTGGCCGTGCAGTCCTCTTTGTGCAGTAGCTGTTCTGAGTGAGATTATTGTCCTGAAGGCTCGGTGGGCCAGGATGCACGTCATTCTCTCTTCCTCCCCTTTCATTTGTGCTCATGTGCTCTGGTCAGGTTTATCTCACGCCCCAAGCTTCAGCTTCAGTGCTGGCCTCCAAGGCAACTTCCTCTGGTAGAGAGGTGGCTGCCCCTATAGTTGGGGTTAGGGGTGTGTTCTCAGGCCCCTCCACTGGTTCTCCACTCCATGCTGTTGTGCTGCATTCACATGCTGGGTTTCTGGGTTTAAGTTTGGTCCCTCTTTCCCTGTGGAGATATAAACAATACCCTCCCCTTGATGGTTTAGTGCCCCCTTCCCTTTCTACACATCGCCATCTGCCTCCCCTCCCCCCTTGATGGCTACCATATGTAGCCTTAGATTTGATCTGCCCCCTGACATATTACCTGGGCCTTCTCCCAGGTTTTTCTCTGTAGAGTAGTTTTTCCCAGTGCCGCTTTCCAATTTTAAAATTATTAATATGCTTACCTCAGTGGATGGTTTCATGAACATTGTTTTGGATACAAGTGGAATGAATGAGATTCTTGACAGTTTCTCTCTCCCCTTTATCTTGCTCCCCTTGTGAGGATTTTGGTTTTCTTTCCCTTGGTTTCTAATCCTTCCAGGAGACTGCAATCCGGATCTTGCATCATCATTGCACTAGCTTCCTTTCTCAGTGCAGCTCCACATCACCAAGCATCATGTCCGTCTCCAATCGCCGGGCTCTCCTGACAGTATGTGCAACGTGTGTGAGATGAAGTCTAGGTATCCTTGCTTCAAGGAGTACTGTGGCCAGGCTTCTTCAAAGATAGATCAGTTCATCCTTTTTTCAGTCCATGCTACTTTCAATATTTCTCTCCAGCACCACAATGCAAATGCATCAATTCTTCTGTGGTCTCCTTATTCAATGTCCAACTTTCACATGTAAATGAGTCCATTGAAAATACACCCTTGATTTTCAGTGCTCTAAGTTCTTCTGCAGCAGCTTTAGCCAATTTGACAACGTACTTTTAGGTTTTGATCACTGCTACCATCAGCATTGGGTGTGGATGCAGGCAAGACAAAATCCTTGAGGATTAAAACTTTTTCTCCATTTACTATGATGTTTCCTATTGGTCCACTTTTGCGGATTTTGATCACCTTTACATTAAATTGTAATCCATACTGATGGCTGCAATCCTTAGCCTCACCAGAAAATGCTTCTTGTCATACTCATTTTCATCAAGCAAGATTGTTTCATCTACATATTGCAGGTTGTCAAAAAGATTTCCTCCATTGCTGATGCTGCATCCTTACTCATATAAGCCAGAATCTCTGATGATGTGTTTAGGATGCATAGTGAATAAGTACAGTCAGAGGAGGCCACCCTGTCATACAAGGACCACATACTGGTTTCCATGAGTACAATGGATATGCTGCTGTTCTCATTCTTCTCCAGGCCATACATAGTTTGTTGTAATCCACATGGTTTCATGCTTTAAAATAATCAATAAAATATAAGCAAACATCTTTTTAGTATTCTCTGCTTCCAGCCAAAATGCAACTGACATAAACAACGGTGAACATTCATCCCCATCTTCTGAAGCTGTCTTGAACCTCTGGATCTCTATCTCCATCAGTATATACATATACTGCTGAAATAATTATTTGATGATCTTCAGCAATATTTTACTTGCCTGTGATATTAATGATATTATTCTGTAATATGAGTATTCTGTTGGATCATTTTACTTTAGAATGGGTATAAATATGAATATCTTCCAGTCACTCAGTCAAGTAGCTGTCTTCCAAATTTCCTTGCATCAATGATTCTAGTGTTTCATAAGCTTGTGGAAATGTTTTGTTTGGTTTTCTATCAATTCCTGAACCTTTATTTTTGACTAATGATTATATTGCATCTTGAACTTCTTTCAGCACCATTAATTCATGCTCATTTGTGACTTCCTGAAATGATGAAATGTTGACTAGTTCTTCTATTATATTGTCTCTATATATTCTTTCCATCATCTTTTGAAGCTTCCTAAATCACTAAATATTTTACCTATAGAATATTTCTCTGTTTCAACTTGAGGCTTGACCTTTTTCTTGAGTTCTTTCACTTTCAGATATGTTGAATTTTCTCCCCCTTTCATTTTTTTAACTCTATAACTTTGATCATCTATTATGATATATTATTTTATTTTGTCTTCTGAAGTTACTCTTTGGAATTGTCTATTCAACTTTTTGTCTTTATTCTTTTTCAATGGACTTTATGATTAAAAGTGAGTTTCATTTTCTTTTGACATCCACTTTGACCTTACCTTTATTTCCTGCTTTTTGCATGGCTTCTCCTTTCTTCCTGTGCAATTTTCTTGATGTCATTTCTAAGTGACGGTTTTTGATGTCACAACTCCTAAGGTATTTCATCATTAGTGTTCAAAATATCAAGAATATGAATGTATTCTTGCAATGTTCTCAAAATTTAGATGTTATAAACTCAAGCTCATATTCTTTTGCTCTCGCAGTCTTCTCATATTTTTCTTCAAGTTATTATTGTTCAGAATCATAGAGCCTTTACAAACACATAACCTCTGTTTGTGCAACAGAAAAAAACACCTTTTAGTCCTGTGTCATTCTAGCTTTGAAATGATTGTGAAAACCACTCTGTTAGTTCATCTTGTTATGGGTCTTCCTCTTTTCTGCTCCCACTACACTTAACCGAGCATGATAGCAATCTCCAAAAGATGGGCTTTCCTGACTAAATGTCCAAAATATGTGAAAGTCATATTGTCATTCTCAACTCTAATGAGAATTCTGGCTGTACTTTTCCAAGACAGATTTTTACACTTGGGAAGTCCAAGGTATTTTCAATAGTCTCAATCATAATTCAAATTCAAATGCATTGGTTCTTCTTCATTCTCCATTATTCAGAGTCCTACCTCAATATATATTATGGAAACTGAAAATTCCTTTACTTAGGTCAGGTGCACCTACAAGACACACATTTGCATTTATTGCATA
Source organism: Nesogale talazaci (assembly GCA_004026705.1). NCBI lineage: Eukaryota > Metazoa > Chordata > Mammalia > Afrosoricida > Tenrecidae > Nesogale > Nesogale talazaci. The sequence goes on along the minus strand of PVJH01002438.1, from coordinate 165,398 downwards.
TTCCATGGTAATTTTCTACACATTTTTGCTGCTGTGGTTTAGTTTCTAAATCAATTTTTCTCACAGATGCTGTTGTTGTTAGATGTCATGAAGTGGGTTCTAACCAATAACAACCTTGCACACAAAAAGAGAAAACACTGATTGACCCCATTATTATAGCCATCTTACCAATCTCTTCTGCTTGACAGTCTTCCTTCACTGCCCCAGAACTATGCCAAACATGATGTCTTTCTCCAGGGACCAGTTTATCCTGGCAACACATCTAACATATGTAAGATGGAGTCTTTCCATCTTTGCCACTAAGAAGCTGTCTGACCATACTTCCCAAACAGATCAGTTTCTCCTTCTAGTAACTCATGGTCAATATTCTTCTCTAGCACTTCTTTGTTTGTTTGTTGTTTGCGGGGCATCACTGCCCTCTGGTGGGAATGGGAAGCCCAGTCTTGCTCCTGGAGAGCTGCTGCTGGATTTGAACCGCAAGTCAGTGGATCGCAGTCATGCACTCAACCACTATGCCACCCAGGCTCTGCCTCTTGCACTTCTATTCAACCACAAAGACTCTTCTTTGGTCTTATTCTTCAGGGTCCAACTTTCATATGCATATAAGACAATTGTAAATACCTTGGCTTGCTATTCTCTGGTATTATCTGTATATAACCGATATATAGCTGACATCCACATTGATGTATTCACTTTATGTCCTTTTCTGAATCTGACCTGAACCTCTAGAAGTTCACTGTGGATATGCTGCTATAATGATAGTTAGATGATCTTCAACAAAATTTTACAAGCATGCCATGCCAATGACATTTTTCTATCGTTTGAGCTTCCTTATCTTTTTAAAAAAGGATGACAAAAATGGATTTCTACCAGTCAGGTAGTCAAGAAACTGTTCTCCAAATTTCCTGGCATAGATGAGGGAGTACTTCCGGTGCTTTACTAGCTTGCTGAAACATTTCAATAGATATTCCATCAATGCTGATTCTCTGATTTTGGCTAATGCATTCAGGGCAGTTTTAAATTTCTGGAAGCACCATTAGTTCTTGCTCATAAGCTCCCAGTTGAAATGGTGTAATGATGATTAGTTAATTTTTGATACTACGACTTTATTGGTACTACTACTATATTCTTTCCAGCTTGTCTTGATGTTTCCTGCATCATTCAATATTTTGGGCATAGAACTTTCCAAATTTGCAAATGGAGGCTTGAATTTTTTTTCAGTTTCAGAGATACTGAGCATGTTTTCCATTTTATTTTTCTAATTCTAGCTTCTGTCAGGATGGCAGAGGACTGTACGGTGTTTCCCTCTGTGATGCATGTGTCCTCATGGGTCAGAGCTGACAAGATGGCACCTAACGACAGCAGCAACACGGCTTGGTTCAGGTGCACCTTTGTTCTCACATAACATCCTTCCTTTCAAATACCCTAAGATTTCCTGAATGCATCATGTCTATTGATTCCATGACTGCTGCTTGCATGAGCATTGGCAATGATACAAACAATGCAAAATCCTTGACAGCTTCACTTTTTTTCTCCATTTAGCATCGTGATGATACCAACTGATCTCACGGCAAGGATTTTTATCTTTCCTACATGGAGTTGCCATCCATATTGGAGGCTGATCTTCATCAGCAAGCGCTTCATGTCCTCATCACTTTCTTCAAGTGAGTTTGTGTCACTTTGCACCACAGTTGTTAACAAGCCTTTCTACAACCCATGTGCCACATTCTTTTTTGTATTAGCCAACTGCCCTGATGACTTGCTCAGCACACAGATTGGAGATGTTTGATGAGAGGACACAAACCTGTCATATACCACCTTTCCTTATTTTAAACCATGCAGTACACCGTTGTCTCATTCCCACAACTGACTCTTGTTCTATTTGCAATGCTAAATGAGCTTCTTGAAACCTGGAATTTCCATTCTTCTCACAATTACCCAGTAGTTGTTATGACACCACAAAGTTGAATGCCTTAGTACAGTCAATAAAATGCAAATCAGCATCTTTTTGGTATTTTCCATCTGGCATCAACAATGATATTCATTTTTTCTCTTCATCTTCTGAATCGGAACTGAACTTCTGGAAGCTCACTGTCAATGTCCTATGGCAGCCATTGTTAGATGTTCTTCAGCAAATTTTACTTCCTTGTCATATCAGTGAGAGTGTTCTATAACGAGTGTCCTGCTGAGCTAATTTTCTTTAAAATTGGTATTAATATGGATCTCTTCCAGTCAATTGGCCAAGCAGCTGTCTTTCAGACTTCCTGGCATAAAAGTGTAAGTGCTTCCAGTTCTTCATCAGCTTAATGGAACATTTCACTTGTTATTCCATCAATTCCTGGATCCTTGTCTTGGGCTTTCACTTTTAAGGAAGCTTGAACTTCCTTCAATACCATTGGTTCTACCTCATTTGCTACCACAGTATGACAAACTGACAGACAAATGGTGTACCACATGTATAGTCAATATTCTTGTGTATTCCACCTTGTGAAGCTGCAGCCACAACTTATACTGCTGGAAAAAAGTACTTGAAGTGATTAACTCCTGTGAAATCTTATATTTTCTGTCACCGAAGTCATATTTTCCAAGTGCTCTGCTTTTTCTGTATCCAATTTTGCATTTTAATATCCTATAATTATTTAGGCATCCTGTTTGGATGCTTGTTTGGTCAATTACAGACTGAAAAATCTGGTTCATTTCTTTAATTTATTCATCACCTGTTTTAATGTTTAGTGCAAAACATGAATGAGAGTTGAAGTAATTTGATTTCCTTAGATGAGCATAGATAACATCCTTTAAAAATTGGCCTGCATACAATTGATGCATGTATTGATCATGATAGGAGTTGTATGAGCCCCCAATAAAATGATTTATAAAAAAAAATAAGGAGGAGGAAGAGGAGATTATGCCAGGGGCTCAAGTAGAGGGTATTTGGAAATGAAGATGTCAATATGTCTACAAATGTGCCTGATACAAATGATGTATTGAATGTTAGAAGAGTTGATAGAGTCCCCAATAAAATCATTGGAAAAAATTGTACTTCAAGACATATCTTGAGATCTTCCTTTTGAGGATGAATATAATGCCATTACTCTTGTTTCTGTCATTCCCAGCATACTAAATTGTGCTAGGCTGGGTTGACTAGAGAAATAAGTCCAATAACTCTCAACTATGTATAAGAGCTTTATACCAACAAGTGATTCTATACCAGGAAAACATCCCACTTCAATACATTTCAAGTTCACACGTCTGATAATTGCCCATCAGTACCTCTTCAGACTTACACGGTCACATGCAATGATAAAGAATGCAAGAATGTTACAGACTATTTTGTGCAAAATCATTTGGGTCCCGAGTTGTGGAAAAGATGTCAGGGCTCCAGCAGCTGTCAGAGTTGTCAGCAAGCAAGAAGTTGGGGCTGAGAAGAAGGGGAGTGTCCTTTAAGGACACAGCTGTTCTTAAGTTTGTGAGTGATTGACAGGATGAATACCTCCCTAGACTCTTATATGTCTTCTAGTCGGCTTGAAATTACCTAACTACCACAGAAAACACAAGACCACCCTATTCAAATAGCTCTGTACTAACTCCCTTCTAATCACTGATGTGGAAGACATCAATCTTCACTCATTCCATTGCCTTTTTTTATCATTTCCAGTTTCCTTAGGCTCATTCTTAAGCACCCCACATTCTGATGATGATCAGATGTCTAAAGCTGTTTCATACTGAGTCTGGCTCCATTAGCAATCAGAGACCCCTAGAGCTTTACCTTATCCACACCATTACTGTGGTTCAACCTTGAGAAGACAGCTCTTCTTCAGTCATATTTTTATTGTCTTCCAGCTTCATCTCTAGCCCTAAATTTGAAAATGCTTTTATGGTATTCCAAAGCTTTTGGAGACTAATCTCTGAGATGTGGACAGTCTCCTTATTCCCTGTATTTGGTTCTTCATCTGAGTGTTCCACTGAACCCTGTCCACTTGGGGCCGTCATGCTGGTATTTGGAATACAAAGGACACAGCTTCCAGTATTTCAGCAATACGAAACCCACGAATATATGACAGACAAACAAGGATGGTCCCTCAAATCACTCTAGCTTAGTTTGCTTTCTCATTGTAGTTCTTGCTTAATGTCTTCTTCCAAAACTCTCTGGACTTTCAGCTTGGATATGTGCATAACTGTGATTTTAAAAAAAATTTAGTCCACTTTAAGGGTGAGTTCAGTTGCAGATGAGAAAGGTAGGCCCTAGCTCAACTGTTTCACCTGCCTCTATTTGACCAGCAAGACTGGTCTATTATATAATTCAGAATTTTTCCCCTAGAGATTCTGAACTCTATTCTGGACCTTCTAATATCAGCATTTTCTGAGTAGTTATTAATGGTACACTGGCACCATATCTTGAATATATATATGTATGTATATATGTTGTCAAATATATTTAGATATTGATATGTATGGGTATAAATCCAAGGAATGGTGGTATAATATAATAGGTTAGGTGTTGGATCACTAAACACAAATATTGCATCAAATCCAGAGGTTGTTCTACCAGAGAGTTAAGAGGATTTTTGCTTGTGTAAAAAAGTAAAGCCTTGGCGACTCACAGACTTTCACTGAAATATCTGTTAAATATGAGTTGGAATCAATTCAATGGCAATAAGTGGTACATCCCCCTCCCAAACCTATTCAAGCGGCATGTTTATCTAGGTACAACGGTTGTAAGGTTCTGTTTATACTAGCTTTTGTTTCTCTTGAATGCATTACTTGTAAACCAAGTGACGCCTTGACTGCCTCCATTATTTTATACCAATCTCCTCCTTGTTATATACAGTTTTTCTCTTCATTCAATTTAGCATCTGCTTATGCACTATCCCGTGACTTCTCCCCTCTCATTTCCCCTCCCCATGCTGGTATAATTCTTTTAGTTTGAAAAATTTCTATTGACTTTTTATAACTTTTGTCTTTTACTATATTTGTCCTTTTATGATTAACTGATTTTACTCAGCATAATGACCTTCATACATGTTATGAATTGTGTGTTAGTCTGGGTAAACTAGAGAAACAAATCTATAGACATGAGTATGGATATAAGGGTATGGTTTATATACAAGAGGAATAGAACACTAAGAAAGCATCCCAACACAGTCCAGTTCAAAGCCATGAGTCCAATATTAGCCCATATGCCCGATATGAGTCTATAAAGTCACCTTCCCACTCACAATGTCACAGGTCAGTGGGTGCAGGGTCCCGGCACTAGCAGGTGTCTCCCCATGGCTCCTCGCTTCCAGGACTCAGGGTCCATTAACAGCATCCAGTGATGGTAGAAGCAACTCAGCGCTGGCAGGGGTCTCCACGTGACTTCTCTAGTGTCAGAGGTCTAGTTCCATAAAGGTAAGACCGTGTGGCTTCTCCACCTGCTCCTCCAGCTCCTTGGTCACTGCTGTCTTGTGTTGTCTGTAGTTCATTGTCTCTGAGACTAACTCCCAACAACTGGGGAGATAGCTTGATAGCTTCTCAAATATTGTGAGATTTCCCAGAAGTCTCAGGAGAAAGCCATGCCCACACAGAGGCCTCATTGGCTACTCAATGGCTATCTCCAGATTAACAGGCTAGACTCCACCCCTACATCTTAATCATGAAATTAACATAAGCACATGACCGCCACAAAGGGTTCTTTAAAATAATTTTTTTAAAGCACATCAAACTATTCAATGTTCTCATTTCCTGGATAATTCCTAAAGGAAAAAAGTTATAAAATCAATATAGGCATTCACCACCATTTAACAGTTAAAAGTCATAAACATTCTGGTGGCAGTGTAATAAAAAATCTGGATGCTAACCAAAAGATGAGCAGTTCCAAACCACCAGCCATTCTGTGCATCAAAGACATGAGTCTGTCTCATTAAAGATTTGTGACCTATGAAGCTATATGAGGCAGTCCCACTCTGCTCTACAGGGTTAGTGACACAATAAACTTCATAGCAGTGCATTCATTTTTCTTTTCTTTCTCCTTGTATTTGGTGAGTGGGAACTATAAATATGCTGTCTAATTATATATGACACATAGTATTTACTTATTTACCTTTCATAATGAATAAACATTTTAATGCACTTGCCTTTTATTTTTTTTTTTGGTAACACTATTCTGTTTTATACGGGTGATATGTCACAGTAGAAAACATCAGTTTACAAGTTGTGCTAAACTTTCCCATAGTGTTATCATGCTGAAGGGTGCATAGATAATAGTGTCATATTTTGATATTTTGCTTTAATAAAGATTTCTATGTTGTTACAATTATTTTTACTTACTCACAGAAATAAGGTTTTGTTTATTCAAATATTTCACAATCTATTCACATCCTGTTGTTGCTGGGTGAATTTTTCATGGCAGCTCGATGTGACATATTAAATCCACCCCAGGGGTTTTCTGTTTTATTTTGTTGACTGTATTATGTACATAACTGTATTTTCAGATCTTCCTTTTGCAGAACACTAAATGTGTTAGAACCATCAACCTTTCAGTTAGCACTTGAGTGTTTCATTGTTGTACCAACAGATTTCCTTATGAAAGACCTACTATTTAAAAAAATGATACATAAAATTTCTACTATAGTGCACACCCTGGAAAATGATCAGGCAAGTCATTTAGTAAACTTAAGCAGACTTAATTTAGGGACACCTTTTGAAACATGTCCTTAGTGTTCCATTACATTCCCAAATAAAACTCAAACTGAAGAATGAGATATTATATTTTAGTAATTGGAACTTGCTTGAAACCAAATACTTAACATTACTCACTAAGGAATGTCACCCTTCACATATTATAACTAAGTACAGAAAAAATACAGGTATGTGTTAGAATTCATTCTATTATCTAAGAGTCCAATACAACACTATAGGTGCTAAGATAAAGGTTCTTCTGATAAAGTTGAACATTTTGCAAATACCATGTTAAGACCTTATGGGATTCTGCTTCTAATAGTCCTCACTACCTTTATTGCCACTCCCACAGCTACTGCTTCTTCTTTTGTTAACAGAAACCAAAGTCACTGACAACAGTTGTAGCAGCAAGAGCTTACCAAAAAGAAAACAGGGCAAGAGAGAGAAAATCGTGCCCATCACTATTTCATTCCTCAGATGCTTCGACTGCATGTATCCCAGCTATGATCCATTGCTGAGAGAATCTGGATACTATGTTATATTAAACTATATTATGTTACATTTATTATATTATATATACTATATTATATTAATGCACCAAACACAATAGCTAATGGTGAAGAAATGGAACAGTTCTACCAATGACTTCAGTATGAAATTGATCAAACAGGTAATCAAGTTACATTGATAAGTATAGATGATTGGAATGCAAAAGTTGGAAACAAAGAGGAAGGAACAGTAGTTAGAACATCTGGACTTGCTGATAGAAAGAGGGTGGGAGATCATGTGGTAAAATTTTGCAAAACCAATCATTTTGGAGAGTATTATCTGGTAACAAACAGGAATAGATTATGTTAGGCAGGGTTCTCTAGAGAAGCAAATACAGGACATTTATGATTGTGTAAATAGAAAATTTGATTTATATTATGAGAATGATTGCAGTAGCTAATTAGTGCACACAGCTCAGTCCAACTCACTTTCAAGGGGCCATTAATATCCTGAAGGTTCTTCCAACTCACCCCAGCAAGTAGTGGTCCAAGGTCAAGTGTGCTGACAGCAAAGCAGCTGGCAGGAACTGCAGAATCTGCGTCCATTCAAGATTATCAGTCAGCCCAAGACAGCAGACACAGCAAAGTGTGGTGACAACATCAGGAAGACAGTAAAATCAGGGCATAGCAGAGGCTGGTAGCATAGCACCATGGCAAAGCAAGGCATCACAGAACCCCCAGGTGTCGCATGGCACAGTGGCACAATCCATCACCATTGACAGGTTGTCTCAGCCCACAGGTACTGCAGCACACGATTGAGGCAGAGCATCTAACTCAGGCTGCAGTGTCCAGGTCTGATCATCAGGGAGAAAGAGAGACTGACCCTCAAGACCTATTTAACTCAGTTGCCCTCCATTCCAGCTGTGCCTTGATTGACATGTTAGGTTCTGCCCACATATTCTTATAGGAGCCATGCAGCACACACACAAAACCCCCTAACTATCACATAGATTGAGATTAAGTTCAGACTTTCATAGATGGAGTGAACTGGACCATGCTCTTTCTTAATAGATGTCTTGATTAGTGTTACTTATACTGGATATAAGGAATTGTTTGTGTGTGTGGTGATGGTGGCAGTGGTGGTGATAGGAGCCTCAGAACAGATTAGCATCTTGCATGGATTAGAATTTTGGTACTTTCCAAATTTCCAGCTCCTTTAAACAAATTTGATATTAGTTTTTACAAAAGAAATTATCAGCAGACATGTGTATGTTTTCAGATGGTATACAGAGAAATCACATTGCCTACTTCTGTGGGATATACCCTAATGTACTTCAGCTATTTTATCAGTAGCGACCAGTCCATGGAGAATGAAGTCATGCTGGATAAAGTGGAAAGGAAGTGCAAAAGGGGAAGCCGTGGAGAAGTTCTATTGCACTACTAGTTTCAACAATGAGCTCAAACATTAGAACAACTGTGAGGTTGGCTTAAGGCCCACTGTGGCACACAGGATTGCTATGAGTTACAATTAATTTGACACATCAAACTATGAGACTTTGGCTATCATTGACTTCACAATGTACTCTATCTGATATTAAAGCTATTTACATCTCTGGACTATGGTCAGAGGAGATTCACTGGAAGCTTCATTCATGGGGGAAACCTGCAAATGGATTTTGGCTCCCACTGTCATCCATAGACTTCTGCAAATTGGGTGTTGATAATTTAAGATCTGATAGCATTCCTTCCTTTGCATTTGTTACTTATTATTTACACTCCTTGGATCATAAAGGCTGCTGTGCTTCTTCCATGTCAGCTTACTTCATGCCTACTTTTATGGCACCTGGTTTTGAGACAATCATTTAAGACCCCACACACTGATCTTTCTGACAAACAGGCATCTTGGTCTCTATAGCACATGTTGTTATTGCAGTTATATCTTCAAAGATCTCCTCATGACGGCAAACATCGAGCAGGGTCATGTCATGAAACAAATTGCTCTAATTTGGGGGTTAGAATTAAGTGTGACGCTAAATTCCACTCATATATCTATATTTCTCTGGTTTACTTTAGAGACATCATTAACACTTTATGATAGGTAATATCATAGATCACCACACTGGGTTATAAGGTGATTATATTTATAATGACTCCAATTCTATATCCAATGCTAGATAACTAGAAATATCATTGATAGAAGGAAAATGTAGATCTACAGGCCATTTTTCAGACAGCAATTCATTAATGGCTAGCATTGACTCAAAACTTAAATGACTGGACATTATTACATGAAAAAAAAAAACGGTGTTAGTTATAGGGTAAAACTTTCAAGAACACTCATCTGCAGAGAAAGAACCATGCCTAACTGACTAATACATATCAAAAGGAAATCAATCAGTGAAATAGCAAATCTATCAAAACAAGAGTTCTGAACCACAATATTAAAAACTATCAAATCCATAAACTTGGTAAGGAAGTAGTCTGTTTCCTTTCACAGTAAGATATTTCAAACTTAATTCCAAGGAAGTGTGTCAGTTTCTGAAATCTTCTACAGGTAAGCTGGAGCAAAAGTCCTGGCCACATAGTGGAAAGTTGACAGCAAATCTTTCTGACATGGTCTGTGTAGGATGCTGTTTGCTTCTAAAAGACAGAGTCTAAAGTCGCAGTAGTCTATAGTACAAAACCTGGGCTACTAAGGGCTGGATAGAAACCTGGTCAAAAGTGTCCAATTAAGATAATACTATCAGGCATATATTTCTGTTTGTCTGCCTGTCATTGCCCTTGGCTTGCCTCCCACCACTCCATGGGTTGCTTCACCGACTTTGCCCACCAACAAGAGTGTTCCTGCCTTCTCAGAGACATAAGTATCCCATTTCCTTCATCTGGAATTGAATTTTCAGTAAGGTTCACTTCTCATTCTAGCAAGACTGTCTTTTAGCGAAAGCTTATATGCAATAACTAGTTGAGTGGCCTTCACCCATTCTGCCTTCTCATCCCAACTGAAGTGAGGTGCCCTGCATCAAAGTGACCTTTAAGATTAACATAAAAAGGAGGTGATACTGAGTTCATGAGTACCAGGAACACTCAATACCTTTTGCCTGGAAGGCCATCTTAGAAGATCACATGGCCTGAGAGGAGAAGCCTAACTTCTTCTTGGTGATTATCTTTACAGTACTGGACTCATATAATATCTGTCCTATTGTGATTGACTAACTTCACTCAGCATAACAGCTTCCAGGTCCATCCATGTTATGAGGAGCTATATGATTCCAACACCAATTGTTAGAGATATATATTATTCCATTGTGTGCATGTACCAGAGTGTCTTTATCTATTATTATGCTAATGGGCATTTAGGCTGTTTCCAGTTTCATGCTATTGTGAACTATGCTGAAAAGAATATGGGAGAACATGCATATGTTCCTTCTCTGTCTCTGCTTTCTTTGGGATAGATGCCCAGCAAAGGGTATTTCTGGGTTGTGTGACACTTGTGCTAAATGAATTTCCCAGATGAATACCTCTCTAGTAAGTCTGTGCAAAGGCATTAGCCCTACCTCCATGGGTCCATAAATTCAACTTCCTCAGCTAAGTGTCCTATGTCACCACAGTCCACAAGCCAGCCTCTGACACCTGAGCACTTATCTTCACTTAAATTGTGGGTTGGGAAGTCCATCACTCTGTTGCAAGTTCTAGTTCCTACTTCTATTGAGCATGACGTTGGTCATTGGATTTTCATATTTGACATTTATTGTGCTGAGGAGTATCCTATTACCATTTCATTTGAGTTTTTTTGTTGGTGATAGTAGTGATAGTGTTGTTTTAATCAGAAGTGAGTGTTGGATATTGTCAAGTGCTTTTTCTGGTGTGGTTCTTATTTTTCCTCTTATTTATATGGAGGATTATATTGACTTTTTCGAATTCTGAAACATCCTAGCATTCCTTATATGAACCCCACTTGGTTATTATGAATTAATTTCTTGATATGCTGTTGGATTCTATTCGACAACATTTTTTTTAGAATTTTTGCGTGTGTTCATAAGAAGTTGGTTATGTGCATTGCATGGGTTACATCTGCTGAACAAGTGCTGAAAAGCACTTTTATTTAAAGTGCTGAAAAGCAAGGTTGATACTTTCAGGTCTAAGGAATGACTTATTCAAGAGCTATAGTATTTCCAGTTGTCTCATGTGCTTGTGGGAGAAGGACATTGAAAAGGAAGAGCAACAACAACAAAGGAATGCATTTGAATGATGGCATTAGAAAAGAATATTAAAAGTGTCATTCACTGTCAACAAAGCAAACAGATCTGTCTTGGAAGAAATGTTGCCAAAATTTTCCTTAAAAGCAAGAATGGTGAGGTTTCCATTCACCATGATAACAGTAGAGACTAGTCCCTAGAAAAGGACATGATGCTGGTTAAAATGCAGGGCAACAAAAGAGGAAGGCCTTTGTGTTAGTCAGGGTAGACTAAGAAATAAATCCATGGACACACACATGTGTATAAGAAAGAAATTTACATACAAGAGCAACTGAACATTCCAATCCAGTCCTGCCCAAACACACAAGTCTGATATTAGCCCATATATCCAATACTAGTCTATAAAGTCTTCTTAAATGCACATAACACATGCAACAACATCAAATGTAAGATGATCACATGGCAAGTAGGAAGAATGTCTTTGGATCCGGTGGCGTTGTAAGCATCTCAGTGCTGGCAGGAGTCTCAAAGTGCATCCTCCAGCTTCTCAGAGGTCTGGTTGCATCCATATTGCTTTTCTAGCTCCGGGTCCCAGGCTAGCTTCATGTGGCTTCTCCTCAGGAATGTCTCACAGGAAGTAAGCCTTGTCAGGAGAGTCTCCAAGGAAGTGAACCGAGAGAGACAGGGTCTCAGCCTCCAAGAAGGAATTACCACATTTCCCAGAATTCTCAGGGAAGGCAAGGCCAAGAGAGGTCTGATTGGCTATCTCCAGATTGATAGGCTAGACTCCACCCATACACACTTAATCCTCAAATTGACACCAGATTGGGTGAATATCATAGCCCTCAAGTACATAAGTTTACACAATAGGATCAGCAATAGAATCAAAATTAAGAGAAATTGTAGGGATGAGGCAGTACAGGATTCTGGTTTATGTAGGCTGCTATGAGATGAACACACTCAAGGACAACTGAAAACAACATAATATGAGAGTTATTAGTCTGTAGTTTTTTGTCTTTGTGCAGTTTGCCTGGTTTGAGTATCATGAGTATACTTGCTTCACAGAATGAGTTGGGACTTTTCTGCCCTTTTCTATATTCTGTAGCTATCAGTGTAGAACTGATGGTGACTTTTCCCAGGATACTTGGTAGAATTCCCCTGCAAAGGCCACTAGGTCTGGGTTTTGCTTCATTGAAAGTTTCTTACTGAACTTCTTTATTTCTTCTCGTGTTACTAATCTGTTAAGCTTACCTAAATTGTTTTCTGTTAACTTGGGACAATGGCCTATTTCTAGGCATTATTTTTAAATAGCAATGTGTAACTATTTCTTATTTTTTAATTTTTTTCATTATTTTTGTTTTCCATATTTTAAATTTCTCTTCTAATTGTTATGTTATTTTTTGATGTTTGATGTTGAGATAAGAGTTCTTTCTCTTATCCTAGTTTTGGTGTTGATTTTGGATATCCTCTCTCTTTTTTTCATGTATGCGCTGATTGCTATAAATTATCCTCTGATAACTATTGAACTGTGTCCCAAAGATTTTGGTATTCACTCTTTCTTATTTCTTTCATATTTCATAATGTTATCCCTTATTTGATCTCATACTTAGTCATTTTAAAGTAGCATGTGAGTTAGTTTCCATGTACTGGTGGATATGTTTCTGATATTTATATGGTTGATTTTCAGTTTTATGCCATTGCAATCTGAGAAAATGGACTGTGGGATCTGTGTTTTTGTTGTGGCTTGCTTTGTGACCTAATATATGCTCTATTCAAGCAGTGGTTCTCAACCTTCCTAATGCTGCAACCCTTTAATACAGTTCCTCATGTTGTGGTGAATATCTCCCCCCATAAATTATTTTCATTGGTACTTCATTATTCTAATTTTGCTACTCATATGAAGTGAGCGACCTCTGATCATGACCCACAGGCTGAGAACCGCTGTGTACCCTTGTGTGTTCCCTTGTGTGCTATAGAAGAATATATATGATGTTGTTGGATAGAGTATATGTAAAAGAAGTCAAGCTGGTTGATAGTGTGTTTAGCTCTTCAGCTTTTTTTTTTAAGTTTCCTTTCCTAGTGGTCTGGCTAACGGTGTGCTGAGGTAACATCATATTTTGGTTGAGCTGTTCCTGTCTGTTTCCAACTATGTGAGCATTTGATTGATGTTTTGAGGGTGTTTCACTGGGTACATATATAGGATATTAAATTTATATGTCCATGATGTTTTAATCATTATGTAGTGCCCATCTTTGTCTCTCATTTTGTGAGTCGCTTGAAGTTTATTTTATCAGAGATTAATATTGCCACTCCTACTTTTAGAGTTGCCCTTGGGTTTGTAGCTTTTCTGGGACAGGAAAAAAGGTAAATAAATTGAAGACCAGAAGAATATATTTATATTATTAAAAGAGACAATAGAAAGAAAAAGAGAAGAGAAAAGCAAGAAAAAGAGAAATAGAAGTAGATAAAGAGAAATACAAGAAAAAACAAAGTACGAAAGAGTGTGGTTGAGTAGAGGAAAGAAAGAGGGACAATATATAGAAGAGGGCCAAAAGATTGGGCTGTGGCTTGAGTAAAGTTGATGACGTGATGTGGCTAAGGCAGCATTTATATGAGCAGGTCTGTGCACAGTATGGGTTTGGGTGGAGGAGAACTTTATATTACTGTTAAAATGTCAGACCCATAGATCCATGTAACAGAATTTAATACCCACATGTAAGTCCAACCAACTATGGGAAGATGATCTTTTACAAAGGACAGATATCATTGAATGATGAAAAGATAGTCTCTTTTAAAACTAATGCTAGAAAAAGTGGTTATCTTTATGAAAAAAAAATGAAATAGACACAATTTCTGCTATATTGGATATAAACTAAAGATGTATCAATAACAAAACAAAATCTAAAACTATAGACTGTTAATGAAAAAGTAGGAACAAATTTAAGAACCTTACATAGTATTAGCATTATGCAAATTTGCTGCACAAGATTTCTAAAATAATAAAAAGCAATGATGTCACTTTGAGGTCTGGGGTTCCCTTGATCAAAGCCATCGTATTTGTACTCACCTCACACACATGTTAAAGATGAACAAAGGTTAGAAAGACGAAAAGAAATACATTTGAATAAGGTGTCCACAAGAAATATTTAAGGTAAATGGACTTCTAAAAGAACACATACTGAATTTTTTGGAAGAAACACAGTCAAAATGTTCCTCATAAAGGAGAATGATAAGACTTCTCACATACGTTGGATATATTAACAGGAGAGGCCAGTCATTGGAAAAGGGCATCCTATCTGGCAGACTAGAGAATCAGTGGAAAAGGAAGGATAGGGAATAACAAATACAGTGATGGTCAAAATGGACCAAACCACACCAAACCTTGTGTGGTGTAGGATTGAATAATGGTTTTTTCCCTATAATACATGAGGTCATTGTGAGTTGAAACTACTTGATGGGACCTAACAGTGGCATCAGTCATTTTCCAAGGAGTCCAGTGTCAAAATGATCAAGTGTTGGGCAGTTGATGATTGCAATATAAGTCATTTAAAACTTTCAGAATGTCCATTTGAAAAAAAAACCTCTTTGGAGACTTATAGCCATGGAATCTATATGAGGAAGTTCTTTTCTAGCATACAGAGTCATTGTGACTTAGAAGGGGGGCATGCAGTAATGTCTTATGCTTGTTTGTTCATTTGTTTGTTTAATGGTATTGCAGATGGCCTGTATAGCACAAATAGTTAAGAACTCAGCAACTGAGCGAAAGTTTGGGGATTCAAATCAGCCCATCATGATTTCAAAATAATGATCTAGCAGTCTACTTCTAAAAAATTAAAGCTGTTAGAATCCTGTGGAGAAGAATGAATTCATTGACCACTGTTTGCTTGCTTTTTCAAAATATTGCATGATTCCTATATATTAAGTAAGATCTTATGTATTTTTCCTGAGTTTTGCTAATTAAACATTAAAACAACTTGTCAAGGTATTCAATGATTGCTTTTTACAAATGATCTCACAAAGATTCAGGGATATTAAATCATATATTTGAATTTTATGAAATTGCTGAAGACAGAATTAACATTCAAATACAGAGCTCAAGAACTTAATGGTATGGTATACTTCCATAAAATAATTCCACTATTCAAAACTACTTTTAAATATATATAATAGTATATATTATATCAATTGTGATATTAATTATAAATTATTTCTTTATAATACCATAGCACTGTCTTTAACTTTTTAAATAAAATTCCTTTTTTAAAAGTGTACATGTCATATCTAAACTGGAATATTTAATTTTTAATGCAAAAAGCAAACACGATCACTGAAAGCAAAATCTCTAGGAGATGCAGCTTCAATATTTATATTGGTATAAAATAGCTTTTGGTCTTTTTCTAAAGCTGATATTAGTGAAATTGTTGTAATAAATTATAGAAATACTAATAGATACTTACTTCTGAAATAAATTAATGAAACATATTATCCTAGAAAACTACTCCAAAATTAAACAAAGCTTACAATGTGTAAAATAAATTTACTAAATGCAATTATTTTTTGAAACAAAAGAACTATATAATACCAGGTAGTGTTAGAAAGTGAATTGAACGCATAATTGCAGAACATGATTTTCATCTACTGAGCATTAAAGTAAAATCCAGGTAACTCTATAATAAAAACATGTGTATTTGCCTTTGAATTACTATCTGATCAACTTGGTATTTTTTGATGCTAATGAGTTTGCATCAACATTTACCCTATCCGCCCTTAAACAAAACAGAAGACTCATGAGGCTGAAACCCAAATTTTGCAAATGTTAAAGGAATAAAGCATCTGCAAGATATTTTACATAAGCATCACAGACTATATCCCAAAAGGCATTGTTTGAAACTAGGAAAAGGTTTGTTCTTCATATCAAAATGAATAGCATACAGTACATTTGGGAAAACAAAACATATTGAATTCTAATTCTTCTACTCTGCTGTAGATTTTCATGTGAAATGGAAATATAGTTTTCATAAGTCAACTTCTATTTTAGATCAGTACATAATATTTCTATTTTTAATATAATGTATTTGCTTCACGGATCAAAGAGGTTAATTGCCTTATGAAAGTTAACGGAAGATTACAAATGAGATGGAAACAGGTCTTATAAATACTAAAGCAAATCCTTATCATTAAATTATATCTCCTCCTTTCGAAATAGAGGCCGGTGGACATAGGACATAAAAGATAATTATCTCCTGAAACTGTTGTGAATCTGTAATTTATGAACTGTAAATATGCTATTTGAATAAAGGATATATAAATTCAGAGAAAAATTATTTATGCCTTATTAAAGTATACCTCAGTCTTTATTACCCTCAAATTTAAAGATTAACTCATTTGTATTAGTCAGAAGAAAAACTTGCTTTATCTACTTCTAGATTTTTACACAATGGTAACCTGAGAAGAAGATTATTTCTTTGATTCACATTAACTTCAACACAATGGTACAATATTAATTTGAAATTTAATGCATATAGCTGACAAGAAAATATAACTGACAAGATCTAACATTTATTGGGAATGTCATAGAATAACAATAATAACAAAGATAGCGTGTTTCACTCCACCGTTTATGCTCCTGACTACTACATTGCAAGTATAACATTGAATGACCTTAGATAAGTTTGGTAAATCGCAAAATGGCAACAGTGAAATGATGTATATTAATTTACTTTAAAATATAAAAAAATAATTTGCTACATGAACACATGTAAACAAACAGAAATCCACTCTATGTGTAGCTGTAATATTTTAGGTGGCAACATTTAATACTTGAAGCATATAATGGAAAAAATAAAAAGTTTTAAAATGGATAATGTCTCATCATAAAATAAAATTCCTAATCATCAGACCAATAATCTTTTGTGACACATGCCTATAAGGAGCATTCTATGAGGAAAGACTTATTCCTTCAGTATTATTGGTTCAGGTTTATCTGCTACCTGCTGGCCTTCAGTATCTGACAATCTTTCTGAATTATGCATAGGGTTTTCAGTGACTTTTTCCTCTGAAGTAGGCAGCAGATTCTTTCTTCATAATCGATTCTGAGTCTGGAATCTCTACTGAAAGCTGTTCACTTTTGGGTGACCCTGCTGGCATTTGAAAGACCAGTGACGTGGCTTCCAGCATCACAGGCATACAAAAGCCAGCCCAGCACCAGGAACTAACAGACAAGAGATAGGAGTCTTAGGGCTAGAAATCTGAAAAATGTGTTCCAAGGCCCTGCTGCTTTATATCCTGTCAGCCATGCATGACATTTCATTTTTTCTAAATTCTCTTTTATCCTTTTTGTTTTAGGTTTTTCTGATTTTAGTCATAGAAGTGGGTGCAAATTGGCAGCTCATTTTTAAAATGGTGAATGTCTACACAGAAGTCTAGCTTCCCATTTGATAATTTCTGCAAAGATATTTCCAAGGAATTATGTTTTCACAATTTGTCCACATTCTCTTTAATTGCATCGCCACCATTTCCAGAGCTCTTGTGTTTCTGACGGCTCGCCTTCTTACCTTGGTGTGAGAGTGAGTGCTGGCTGGGTCTTGGGTTGTCAGTTGCTGCAGAGGACAGCAGGCCATTTCGGTGCCAGAGTGTCAGTTAAGGGTGACCTAGCAATTTCCACCCAGGTGATTTTTTAAGACGCCAGAGAGAGCAGCACTCATACACTCACATGCAACCTACAACAAAGAGCTAAGCCAATGTTCTCTGGAAGCATAGAGATACTTCATAAAGAAATAAAATGGGCCCACCCCCTGAGTTTAGAAAGGACGCATGGGAAGCAGGGAGAAGTTAAGCTTTGCTTCTAGAACAAAATGGATCCCTCTCCAGAGTTGGAAGAGAGCACTGTCTATGAGAATGCTCTTGTTTTGTTTTGTTTGAAGGTATCTCCTAAGGGATGCGAATGGCAGCTCCAAAGATCCCAAGCTACCTTCGAATTAGTTGTTCATTTGTCTTTGGGTCTCCTAGGTATTTCTAAATAATCTCAGGCTATGGTTCTATGTCAGGATGTTTCTAGTCTTTTCCCTGACTCTACATCTTGAGTGAAGGTGTTGAACTAATGCCATGTTATAACTCTTGCTGAGATACCTCAAGACTTCCACCCACCCTGACCTTGAAGTTGAGTCCTTTCCCAGGCTTGTTACCTGAAAGATGGAAGGCTCATTCCCTGAGAAACCAAATGTTTATTCTTAGCAAGAAGAGTGTTCCTTCCCTTTGCAGTCAGAAGCCCTGGGATTGTCCCTGTCAGTCACGTGTAGATTTTTTGTTTAGTGTTTAATTGAACTATATGCTCATAGGTAATACTCTGTTTTGCAAACCATTTTGTCATTTCTCTAAAATTAATTTGATTCAAGATTTAAGGAGTTGCTCAGGGCAATAATAGCAAGGGATTTTCTTATCTTAATGACCACAATGAGCATGAGAATTTGAGTTTGGTCCTGCTTTTAACTGTCATTCTATTACGTCTTTCTATGGGGGCCTTAATCTGATGGGTCTGATTGGTAGCGGTAGCTATGTATGAATTCACTCTAACTGCAGGATGGATTGGACCATAACTCTGTAGAATACTACACTTGCAAACTAGTCTTATATCTGTGATTTTTACCTTATTTCCTCTTCTCTTTGAATGAGTAGAGACAAATATTGCTTCTTCTTAATATCTTTTAATTTTATATTTTTATTAAAAGATCTTTGTGGGGTTCTTACAGCTCCTCTAACAATCCATACATCAATTGTATCAAGCATATCTGTGCATATGTTGCCATCAGTGTTTTCATTTTTATTTGTTTAAATAATTTTATTGGGGGCTCATACAACTCTAGTCACAATCCATACATGCATCTTTTGTATCAAGAGCATTTGTATATTTGTTGCCATCATCATTTTCAAAACTTTTTCTTTCCACTTGAGCCCTTGGTATCCCCTGCTCATGCTTCCACTCCTCGTTTTTTTCAATTTTTGCCCATGAACTTGGTAATTTATATATTTTTTATGTCTTACACTGAACAATGTCTCCCTTCACCTTTAATATGCTTTAGACTTTCTTTGAGTGCATGGGTATTTATTATGTTTATATCCTCTTATGAATGTACACTTTAATCATAATATGTCATCCCTGATTCTTATGTACCTTACCTTTTTGAAAGGATGTGCCCTTTATGGTTTTCTTGTACATTTTTCCTAGTAATTTTTTTCTTAGATCACTAAACTGGGTTTAAGACCCAGACACTATTCTAGTCACAGGTATATAGACCCACTATTGGGGTGAACTGTATTATGTTAGTTGGCTGAGTTCATCAAGGAAGATTATAACCGACTATTGCAATTTCAATGTAGATGAATACATCAATTTTTTTTTTTAATTTTGAGGGGAGGGCATCAAAATACATCAATATTTTTCTTTACATTTTCGGCTTTAAGACATTCTGTATATGCTCATTTATAAATATATTTTATAAATAATTCTCATAATTACTAGAAAATTTTATAATAGTTACAGTGTAATCATTTTTTACATACATCTGCATATTCTTCAATGCACAAGTAGGTTTAAAACAAAAGTAATTGTTTTTACAAGACATACCATGATCCAGGTTGCTAAAAATTATGTCCTACTGAGTATCCATGCTGTAGGCTTTGAAATTCTTTTACCCAGTGATATTATTTTCTCAACTTCCCACAACCTTCCTTGCCATACCCCTCAAGAAATCATCAATGCAGTCATAGTGTTCACAGTCCATTTCGGATTTCCTATATAGAGAAACACAGAGCAAATGAAATATGGGGGGGGGGGAGCCCTCGGCACTTGGCATGATAGCAAAGCTGTTCAACACCTAGTCTGTGGTCCAAGGGGATTATCTTGGGGCTTTATTATCTTGGACTAAGAATAGTTTTGAAGCTCCCACAATCTTCCATAGATTTCAGAAAACTGGGTGTTCAAAATTTAAGCTATGATATCATCCCTCGGGTTTCGGTTTTATCTTTGACAATCTTTGGATCACACAGACTTGCGTGCGTGCTTCTTCTGCATCTGCCCAATTGATGTGTCCCTCCCTCAGATGGCTGCTTGTTTGAAGAGAAAACTTTAAGACCCACCCTATCTAAGCTCTTCTTTCTAATAGCCAGGCATTGTCAGGTTTCTTTGCAGCACGTTCTGGCTGTACTACTTCCAGGAGAGATTTAATTGTTCTAGAAACCCATGATATTTTCAATATTGTTCACCGGCACCATAAGCCAAAAGGTATTTAACAAGAGCTAATATTAAACTGAGAAAATCTGTTGCATGTATTCTTTAAAGTGATATAGAATAGATATACCACTTTGAGGTCTAAGGTGCATCTGAACCAAACCATTGTATTTTTAATTGCCCCATCTGCTTTTGATAAGTGGGTAATGAGTAAGGAATACTGGAAAATAGCCAATGTACTCAAATCACGTTGATGGCAAGTAATATTAAAATTACCCTGGACTAAAAATTTTGTACTGGAAGAAATATAATCAGAATTTCCCTTACACATGACAATGGTGAAACTTTGTCTCATCTGCTTAGTTTATTTGCTTTTGTTTTATGTAAAGCAGAGTTGATTTTACCAAATAATCATTTTCTCAACATCTTTTTTTGGGAGGGCATCACTGCCTCTGGTGTTTGGGGGCGCTACCCAGTGCTGCTCCTGAGAGCCGCCGCTGGATTTGAACTGGCAAGCCTGCGTGCCGCAGTCCCGCACTCAACCACTTATGCCACTGGGGCTCAGCACTCTCAACATCTTTTACGAGAAAATTTATGCTTACATCCTTTACCAAATAGCAAATTTTTTGCACACTCAACTCTATATTGAGTATTGTACTGTTTTTGATCTGATTGTAAGTTAAATAGTATTTCAGTTTTCTTATTTTTCAAAACACTTATTTTGGGGGACTGATAAATATCATTGTATTGAAAAAAATTATGGAACCATCCATCTATTGTTAGACATTTGATGACAAACGTTTACATATGAAAGGGACACAAAATTTGATCATTTATTTTCACAACCTAATATGTGAAAACCACTTATCTTTTTGGTCTATATGTGTTTGGTACTTTCAAGTAAATGTTAGATTGATAACTCTGAGGTTGGTGGTTCAAAGCCATCAGCACTATACAGAAGAAAGTTAAGACTATCTGCTGCTGTAAAATTTAGTATCTCACCAATTTTGGACATTTTATTGTGACTGATTCTTAAAAAACACCATGACTAATAAAATAGAAGGTCAGAAAAACAGAAGAATATCTTAAAGGAGCTATATTAAAATAGCTGTTTCAACAATTGGCTCAAAGAATAGCTATAATTTGGAAAATTTCTCAGAACCTAGTACTGTTTAATTCTTTTATACAGACTATTGTTATGAGTCAAAGCAGACTCAAGAATACCAAGCAGCAACAACTTTGATCTATTGTTTAGCATTAAGACATGTATGGTTAAAAACTTCCCTCTAAAGTTCAAAAGTAATTGATGTATAAGTGTTTGTATAACCATATTCCAAATAAGTTATACATTCTATTAAATTTTATTCCTAGTCTTAAAATTAATTACCATTTATTTGCCATTAATTTTATATTCTGAAGATTTCTCTGGACATGTATTCCTAGTATTTATATTTGTTTGTGTTTACTTTTATAATGGTTCACCAAAAGTTGTTGAATATATTGGCTAGCTGTGTCATTGCAGAGATGATAAAATAAAATTTCAAATATATATATTCTGTTTTACCATTAAGCATTTGGAGCATAACTACTTTCTTCCTCACTTTCATAAAATGAGTGCACTGCTACTTTGTACCTTCTCTCTTAAGTCTCGATTATATCACGCAGCACAGGCACTCTGTGCTAGCGTTCATGCTCAATGCCAACTGCTCTCAGCAATGCTGCTCTCCTGGAACCCTGGCTTCTCTGTCACTCAGCAAAATTCCATGAAATACTGTTAGCTGTTTCACTGTCTTTTGATATCTGAGAAATTATTGTTCATTCAAGAATATTAAAAATAAGTGGGCTAAAGAAGAAAATATACTATTAGAGTGGCAGTAAAAGTTTACTCCCCAATGTGGGGTACACTGTATATACTTGTGTATAAGCTGAGTATTTCTCGGTACATTTAAAAAAAATTTTTTTAGGCATCATTGCCCTCTGGTGGTGGGAGTGGGAGGCCCAGCCTTTGCTCCTGTGGAGCTGGAATTGAACCTCCATCCCAGTGGGCTGCAGTCCTGCACACAACCACTACACCACCGGGGCTAAGCCTCTCAGTACATTTTTAATACAGTTTTTGTAGTAAAATTAGGTGCCTTGGCTAATATTTATGTCAGCTTATACAGGAGTATACAGTAACCACTACATGTTGCTTTCTAAGCATGAAGGGATTTCTATAACATATTAGTAAATATGGAATTATAATAAATAAAAATAAGAATGGCTTCTCTATCATAAGTTAATATTTTAATATGACTTAGTTTCTTTTAAGGAATAGAAACTCTGTCTGATAGTATGGTGAATTGAAATAGCTTAATATGGCTTTTCGATCCAGATCTTTGCATCCCCAACACAGTAAGTGAGACCGAGCATGTAAATATAGTATAGAGGAAAAATTGGAGAATGGGTCAGTTTTAACATTCTGGGAATATGATCGTTTGCAATTCTAGAAGAGAAGCTACAAACAGAACTTGTGCAAGAGCCCAGTCTCAAGTAGCAGAGACTGTATGGGCACCAGTGATCCCAGCACAGAGGTCACAAAGCAGTGCAGAAGCCACACTGAGAACCAGATGGAGGTCTCCAGGCAGATCACTATGCAAGCACCCACACCTCTGGAAAAGGAAGGTCAAGAAGAGAGCCATGCCTGCCAGGTGGGTAAGAAGAGACATTGTAGACAAAATAACTTTATTTTAATAATATCAAACCTGCTATTTTTCCTTTCAAATCCCATAGTTGTGTGGTCTAGGAATTTTGAATGATCACTCAATGAATTATCACATCACGCAGAAAAGTTGGTGTAAGACCATGGTAAAGGGGAGAGTGTGGAAACCTCCCTGATCTCTTCCCAAGGCCATTGACCTTGGACCGGTGTGGATTTGCATAGCTAGAGAAGGTCATCCATGGCGTCCACACCATTGCCTCGGATAGAGAAGCTCTTCATAACAAAATACTAACTAACTATAGGGTAAAATGTGCAGCGAATTTTTTCAACTGATAATAAAATAAAATTTTAAATCACTTCATTTTATGATATGCTTCAAGGAAGGAACTTATATTTCAACTCTGGTGATAAGTTAGAAAACACTAGACTGAAATATTTGTTTTATATTTTAAGATATATTAAATATTTTGTGAACTAGGTAAAGCCAGTTGAATTTATTATCTGGATCTTTTTTTTCAATAGTAGTAAACTAGTCTGGAAAAAAAAAGAAAGAATATTTAAAGACCTGATTAAAATATATGCAGTGATCATGACATTCACAGCATTTTAGTGCCCTTGTCAGGCTCTGATTGGGTAAGACTAGCCTTGAAATACTTATTTTGACCCAGTTGAGTATAATTATGAGATACAGAAATGCGTTACTGCTTCCTGGTGATGAAATTGCTTGATCGTGATAGTACATAATGAATAGCATAACATTTTTTAAATAAAATTGCCAAACTACTTACTTACAAAGTCCAAGAAAGCATATTATATATATATACATATATATAATGCTTTATATATAATATAAAATTGTTAAATTACAAAAAGATGAATTAAACACTTTATTCTTTATTTTTCTTGAGGGTTGTCTCTCAGGCAATCTGTGAGAGAGGCCAAATTCTGTAATATAATTATGCAATAGAAATCACATGTAATTTATTGTAATATTTGCCCTATTAAAAATTAATATATTAAATTATAATTACTTCCAAAAATATCTAATAAAGTTAAGAAATACATAAAACATAAGTATTCATATTACTTTGAGCTACTTGCATAATTTCATCATTTTTTAATTAGACTTATGATGTATAGAAAGTGATAAAATTATGGAAATTGAACTTAATTAAGAGGTCACACATTTTGAAACAATGTGAACTTTAATGTGCATGAAGTCTCGTGGATTATACTGCTTCCATTTTTCTCCCAGGTCAAGTTTTAAATAATACAAAAGGAAATTGAGCAGCTCTATATCAACTCGTGCCTGTCACGTAAATGTTGAACACTAGCATCCAGGAGCTTGTGGGTTGCAACCTGCCAAACGTACTTCAGAAGAACAACCTGGTCCTTGCTCCCCAAAGGTCAGTGTCTGGAAAACTCCACAGAGCACAACACTATTGTGCAACATATGTGTTGAGAATTGGCTTGAAAGAAGTGTTTGCTTTTCAGTGATATCAGCCTATTTGTAAATTTTGTTTAATCCTGCAAGGAAAACTTAGACAAGTAATGTTTTTACATAGTTGATTATTATGAAGAACCATGCAAATTTAGGGATAGTACTTTTCAGGAAGCCGTCGGGAAAGGAGTGGGAGTGATACCCAATTTGACTATTTTTTCTTTGCATGAAATATGTGTGAAAGTTCAGCCTTTATAATGAATTTGTTTCTGGTTAGTTGTGTTAGTCTGGTTAACTAGGGAAACAAATCCACACAAACTCATACATTTAGGAGAGAGTGTTATGTAAAGTGTAAGGGTACATTAAGAAAGAATCCCAACCCAGTGCTGTCCAAGCCCATAAGACCATCATTAGCCCATATGTCTGACACCAATCTACAAAGTCCTCCTCAATATCACAAGACACAAACAGTGACGCCAAATGCAGGAGGAAAGCTGAATCAGTGACCCTGTAATGATCTTGGCACAGGCAGAAGTCTCCACACAGCTGCTGTAGCACCCAGGGCTGTATCAGGGTGGATCCATGTGACTTCTCCCCTGGACTGTCTTGCAGGAAGTAAGCCTTGCCAGTTAAAGCAAGGAACTGGCGAAGACTGCTGCTCCCTTGTCTGACCATCAGAAAGCAAGAGAAGAGAACAAGAAAGGAGAAGCTCACTGAGTCATTTATTTCTCCGCCTTTCAATTAATCCGACATGTGTTTATTGACCAGGTTGGCACAATAAACCTTAACTATCACAGGTGTTTTCCCTCAGTATTATGCTAAATTTTAGTAAAAAAAACTAATGCATTCAGTAGATAGAATTTACTTAATGGGTTGTCAAATATCCTCTGAATAATTATGTAAACCCTTGGTTATGTGATTTTACGAAGATATGACAGTAGGTTAAAAGAGATTTTAAAAGACCATCCTTTAAATACCTATGGACTGGTTTGGCATTCAATGGTGCTGTACAGAGGTGCCATGGATTCCATAATTCCAGAAACTAGTTCAGTGACAAGAAAACACAAGCATAAATGGTTCTCATTATTTGAGATTCAAGACAGAGATCAAACAAAAAAACACCACGGGGAAAAATACATAAGTGGCAGCAGTACTTTGCAAACAAAGTGTTATTTATCTCTTAGTTGATAAATAAGACAGAAGACAATATTTAATAGCCTCTTTAGTAACTTGAGAATAAAAAAGACACTGATTTTAAATTGAAATTTTAGCAATTATAAAAGCAATGTTAAGCTTTAACTAAAAAGACTAACAATCTTTCTCTCTCAAAATTTTGGCCACTTGATATTGAAATAAGGAATTTTTTTAATTTGAAGAAAATAGCAGTTTCATACTATATAAAGAATGCATTTTTCTCAAAGGTTACACATTAAAAGATTAATTGAAAAAATCATACATTATAAATGTTAGAGAAGTTTTTGCCAGAATGTTCAGTATTCAATGCCTGCCTCTACATACTACCTATTTGGCTTTCAAATTATATGTGCACATTATGTCAAAATAATTCTAAACTACTTCTCTTGTCATGTGCTTCCAAGTTAAATTACTCAGATAAGCTCATTGTCTAGAATTTAAATAAATTATTATGGTAATCATTGCCTACATTTTCACAATGAAACAACTTTGTAGTAAATGTGTATCTATTTATTAAAGAAATTGGGTTGTGAATTATAACTCTATTTTTGCATATGTTAGTAATATATTTCTTTAAAAATCACTAGACCTTTATCTAAAAATCATAAAAGGGAGTTCTTGGAAAAATTTGGAGCATTTTTCTTTCATAATATTCTTTTTCCATTGGATAAATACATTTTCAGATTTTCTGCAATGAATCTAATCTAATTTTTGGCAAATAAAGATTCTGGAAGCTAAAAAAATTTTCTAAAGAAATTCCTCAAATTAATGCTGCAGAAAACATGTTCTATTTGTTTTATATTCCAAATCAGATAACACAATTATGTTTTTAATAGATCTTACTACTATGCTGATTTGATTCCATTTATATACTGCAATTGTATTTGTTAGAATATTTCAGTATATTTAAGAAAATGTCAAAGTTTATTTTTTAAAATAGTTTCTCAGATTTAAATGTTTTCTATTTTGTTATTTTTTTCTTATGACAATAACTCAATCATCCTCTTCGTGCTCTGATTATAACTCATCAAGAGTGTGGTGGTTATGTACCTATGTCAATTTCATGATTGAGATGTAGGGGTGGAGTCTAGCCTGGATATAGCCATTGAGCAGCCAACAAGGCCTTAGTGTGGACATGGCTTTCTCCTGAGTATTCTGGGAAATCTCATGGTATTTCCCTTGTGGAGATGAGAGACCATTTTTCCCAGTTGTTGGGAGTGGCTCTACTGACAAGACAAGATGGCAGCGTCCAAGGAGCCAGAGGAGAAGCCACCCAGCCTTAGCTTGATGGAACCAGATCTCTGAAGCTGGAGAAGCCACGTGGAGACCCCTGTCAGTGCTAAGTTGCTTCTACCACCACTGGATGTTGTTGATGGACCCTGAGTCCTAGAAGCGAGGAGCCATGGGGAGATCTGGTGTCAGGCATATGGACTAGTATTGTACTTATGACTTTGAACTGAGCTGGGTTAGGATGCTTTCTCAATGTTCCATTCCTCTTGTATATAAACCTAACCCTTATATATACATATGTGTCTATGAACTTGTTTCTGTAGTCTACCTGGACTAACACAAAGAGTATTTCACTAATCAAGTCTGTAGCTATAGGGATTCATCAAGGTTTAATCATATATATTTTTTTACTTTGCTGTTCTTGTTAGGTAACATTGAGCTGGTAACAACTCATAGTGACCTCTGTTCAATAAAACAAAACAAAAAACCTATTGTTATTCCTATTTTGAACTCATTGTTGCAGTCACTGCATTAATTCATCTTATTATATGTTTTCCTTTTTGTATTGACCCTCACTTTTTTCTCCAAGGACTGAACCCTATTGTTAAAATATTTCTTGTAGCTCCATAATCTTATGTCAATTTCAGAAGATTAGGAGTGAAAGAATACAATCTGGCCTGTCAATCAAGATATAAACAATGAGGCCCCTTTGTGAGCATAGTCTTCTCCTGAGAATTCTGGGAACTGCGTATTTCCTCCTTGAAGGTGGGAGTGTCTCTCTCTCTCTCTCTCTCTCTCTCTCTCTCTCTCTCTCTCTCTCTCTCTCTCTCTCCTCTCACATCCTGGGACACGTAACAGCTGACAAGATATGTGGTGCTATGTTGTGGGAGCAGGAGAAGCCACATGGGCTTACTCTGATCTAACAAGAACTCTGGAACTGAAGAATCCATGGAGAGACACTTCCCAGCACTGAAGTACTTACAATGCACTGGATTCAGAAGACTTCCAATCCAATGTCCTGTGTTCCTCCTGCATTCAGCATTATTGCATGTGTTTTGTGAGTCTGAAGAGGGTTTTATAGATTGGTATCAGACATATGGGCTAAAATTGGACTTATGGAGTTGATCTGGACTGGGCTGGGATGCTTTCTCAATATTGAATTGTTCTTGGATATAAATTTATTTTTTGTACACATTTGAGTGTCCCTGGATTTGTTTTTATATTCAACACAATGTCCAAAATACAATAGACAAAGTCTCACCTTTCTACACCCTAAGAAGCACACTGGTAGGACTTTTTCAAATGTGAAGTTATTCATTCTTCTGGCAGCCCATTATATATTTAATGATCTTCACCAACACTGCTATTCAAATGCATCATTTTATTTTCAGCTATCTTTGTTCATTGTCCTCTAAGTGAGATGAGACAAATAAAAATACTATTACGTAGGCCAGTTGCATCTTAATTTTCAAAGTGGCATCATGGATTTCTAATATTGTATAGAGAAAGCTTTTGCATGTGATTTGCCCACAACAATAGGTAATTTCATGTTCTGCCTGCTCCTGGCTATTAATCCTAGATTCAAATACAGTATCATCATTGACAACGTCAACATTTTCCCTGGTTATTGTGGTTCTACTTATTAATTCAGTTTTGAATATTTTTCTTTACTTTGAAATGTAAACCACATTGAAGAATATGGTCTTTAATCTTCATCAGTAAGTGCTTCTAGGACTCTGTTTTCAGCAAGCAACATTGGGGTATCTATAAATCACGTTTCAATCTTCCTTTAATTTTGTACACTGTTCAGCTTCTCAGATTATCTGCTTAACATACAGATTGACTTAATAGAGTGAAGGAAAGAGTTGGTTTCTTCTTTGATTCCAATGATTAACTCTTGCTTTATTTACAATTTTGTCATGAGTACAGCTAAATAATCTGAAATTCCCATCCTTCCTTTACAATATTAACCACTAAATATTATGATCAGCACAATGGATTCCTTTGCATAATTTTTAAAATGCAGATAAGTATTTTTCTGACATTTTCTGCTTGCAGCCATTATTCATCTGATTTCAGCCCTCATATCCCTTGTTCCATGTCCTCTTCTCAATCTGCCCTGAACCCTGGCAGCTTTTCAATATAATACTGTAACCTTTGTTGGGTGAACCCCAGCAAAAACTTACCTGCATGTGATATCAATAATATTGTTCTATAATTTGAGCATCTGCTGGGGGTAAGGTCAGCTTTCTTTGGAATTGGTACAAATATGAATCTCAACTAGTCAAGTAGCTGTCATTCAAATTCCTTGGCATAGACAAGAGAGTGCTTCCAGTGCTCCATCCGCATGTTAAAACATTTCCATTTGCATTCCACTAGTTTCTGGAGCTTGGTTTTTGGCTACTTCTTTCAGGGCAGTTTAAATTTACTCCTTCACTACCATTATTCATGCTCATTTACTACATCTTGAAATGGTTCAATTCTGACTGGTTCTTTTTGATTTTCCTTTATTTTTAGCCATATTGGCATTCCATTCATATATCGTTTGATGCAATCATTCAACCATATCATGAAGTGTTTTATAACCTTTACCAAAATTAGTTTTAGAACATGTTCTTTTCCACATAATCATTATTACTCTTGTATTTATTTTTAATTTTGTCAAAAATGTATGCAACAAAGCATTCACCAGTTTGTGAGTGCTTTTCCATGTATAATTTGGTGTCATTCATTATACTCTTAGTGTTGTACAACCATTCTTGTTATCCTCTCCAAATTGTTCAAAAACCATTAAAATGAACTCAGTGCCCCTAGGCAAACACTCTTCCTCTTTCATACATTGCAGTCATAGGCCAAGTTTGGTTTCTTTTCTTTTTTTATTGCTTTCTTGAGTATAATATTCACATATTACACACTCCCTAGTTACAGTTATAAAGCTCCCCCAAAGAGTTGTGTGTGTGTATATATATGTATATATGTATATATATATATCTGCATCTTTTTGTACACTGAGTATTCGTTCTATCTTCTTTGGATTATTTCTGCAGTATTCGATATTTTGTTTATAGATTATTTCATATTGCAATTCATGGCTAAAATAATTTCTTGAATTTTTCTCTCTACCGAACATGTTCTTCCTTTTTTGGTTTAATAACTCCAGATACTTTTACATGTTATAATAATATTTTCTTCTCTTTTCTCAAGCTGCCTTTTGAAATTTTCTGTTCCACTATTTCACTTTGTCACTTCATTCTTTTGTTTTAGCTATTCTACTCTGATGAACAAGTTTCATGGTTTCTTCTGAAATTTACTTTGATCACTTCTTCGTTTCTTGCCTTCTATTGACTTTTTTCTTCATGCTTTTGATGTCATCCCACAACTCATCCGGGCTTCAGTCATTAGCACTAAATGCACCAGTTCTGTTCTTTGAATACCCTCTAGAATAATTTAGGATAGACTGCAAGTCCTACTTTGGCTCTCCTGGGCTTGTATTAATTTCGTCTAAGATTCAATCTGACGTTATTCATGAACAATTGATGATCTGTTTGACAGTCTGACCCTAACCTGGTTTTAACTGTTGCTATTGAGCTTCTCCCTTATGCCTTCTCACAGAGGTAGCCAATTTGATCTTTGTGTAATTCATCTGGAGAAAAGCACTTGTATTAATACCATTTGTGCTGTTGAAAAAGGTATGTGCTAGAACATGTTGTTAGTATTGCATAGTTTATGATGTGATTGCCTGCTTCACTCCTATCACCAAGACCATATTTTCCAATTACAGTTCCTTGCTCTTGGATTTCAAGTTCTGCATTCCAATTACCAATGATTATCAATGTATTTTAATTGTATGTTTGATATTAATGATATTGTTTGATAATTTCTACATTCTCTTGGACACCAATCTTTGTAAAGGCCCAGATAACCATCTCTTCCAGATTGTTGGTCAGGTAATTGTTTTTCAAATTTGTTTGCAATGATGAGTGAATGCCTCCAGCACTACATCTGCTGAGACATTTCAATTGGGATTCCAACAATTCCTGGAGCCTTGTTATTTTCAATGCCTTCGGTGCAATTTGGATTTTTTTCTTCGATGCCATCAGATCATGACCCTGGTGGAATTTCAAAATCCATATCATAACTTCTAGTTATTGCAAAACAGATATGATCCCTGTGCGATAAAGTAGCTGGCAAGTAGTGTTTTATCACATTATTTCCTATTTATTAATAGATAAGAAGTGTAAAAGGCAGCATGTTTTCTATTTTACTGTAGTTCTGACAACATAATAAGAATATCCCCCATAATATTATATTTAAATCAGAAAACATAAAATAGTACTCTGGGTATCTGTGTGTTATTAAACATCAGAATGACATAACATACACTGTTATGTGCCATCTGTTACCATTTCTATATGCAGTTACATCTTATTTGAAGAAAATACTTTATTCCCTAATGTGACATTGTTATAAGTTAAGTTTCATCTTGGCTTATCAATGTACTTAATGTTAATATTATTCGTAATATGTTTTCAGAGCTAGACATTTTATTTATTACTTTGTATAAAGTTTTTGGAGTTAAACAAGAAACGATATACATTAGGTGGCTACAAATAGTATGTACTATAATCTATAACAGATAAAAATAAACAAATCAATATGCTAAATACTTTACAATTTTAAAGTGCATAAAATGGTTAAATGTAGATTATTCATATGAGCAATAAGTATTGTTTTCCCTTAATTAGCATCAGAAAATTAAACACCTACAGCTGAATATTATAGTTTCATGTTTTTCTTCTATGTATTACATGGAGAACTGCAAATTTCAAATAATTCAAAAAACTCACTGGCATTGAGTTGATTCTAAACTAAAGCAATCCCCTGGGACTCTTGAGACCAAAGAGCCAATCCTGTCCCTCCTAACAACTTTAAAATCATGTAAGATCCTTAAATAAGTTTTTTCAAACAAGTGAAATCACCCTGATCTGAAACAACATCCTTTAAATGTTTTCAGTGTTACTTCAGAGGCACACATATACACTGAAAGAACCACATATGGCTCATGAGCTGCAGTTTGCTGACCACTGCCTTAGGACAGTGTAGAAATGCTTCCATTGTTTCAGTCTATAACCATTCACAGGAGTAGAAGGCTTCATCTTTGCCCCCTTGGAGTGGACTGGTGGTTTCAAACTGTGATGTGTTAGCAGCCCAGTGCATAATTACTATGCCTCCAAAGAGCACATCCTTAAAATGTGCATATCTGCATATTTTCTCAATGCCTATATTTTCTAGTAGAGATAGATGGCATAAGATTTTTATGTGAATTTCAAAGTAATACTGGAAATACTTTATCAATCGTGTATGATAATCAATAACCATTGTGAAGGAGGAATTGGAAAGCCAAAGAGGATCCTTAGAAAACATATAAATTCAGAATATGTTTTGAAGTGTTATTAGGCATATTCATTTATCAGGTGAAAAGTAGTGTAATATTAAAGCAAAGGAATTATTTTAAGAAATTTGTCTGAATAGAAATTATAGTGAACATTTCATTTGGTGAATGAAAAGGGGAGTATGTAAATTGCAACTTGTCTCCTAATATAAACTTTAAATAACTGAAAGTGAAAAGGGAATTGGGGAAGTTATTGAAGTTTATCTCATAGGGTATCACAGGCATGGACCATAAAAAAAAATTAGATAGATTTCCACTGCTAAATGTACATTGTCTTACTCTAATGATAAGGATACTTACTGCTAGTCTTTTCCTTGATCCAATAAAGAATGAAAATAGTTCATACTAAGGAAAGATCCTTCTCCCAAACTCAAAGTCAATTAGGTGCCCCACCACTGCCACACTTTTCCCTTGGGAAACAGTGAATGAATATTGGATTAAAAAATGACCCTCCAAATAAAACTAGAAGCCTTCAGAAGTATGAGTAAACATGTCTTTAAAGAAATAAAACAAAAATGTTCAACATGCTGAGTCAATGCCACCAGCATGAATGTATGTGTGCGTGAAGAGCGACCTCTGAACCAGCATCAAAATGGAAGACTTGGCTTGAACTGAACTGAGCTGCCTCCTTGATGTATAGTTGCTTCCTCTATGACATTGTTTCTCACAAATAGATGATTATGACTGGACTCCTTCTAGATGGCTTGGCCAAACACATTGTAATACAGGTTGAATGGAGTGCTAGAGAAACAAATCAGAAGAAAGCAAAGAATGGACTGTATTGGACAAATTTACTACAAAAGGATTCCTTAAACAGCTATAAAAAGAAGGATGTCAGCTGAGCCCTGGTGGTGTAGTGGTTGAGGTGGGACTGCAGTCCACTGGCTTAGAGGTCAAATCCAGCAACAGCTCTCCAGGAGCAAAGCTCAGTAGCTTCCACCACCACCAGAGGGCAGTGATACGCCCCAAAAAAGAAGGATGTCTGTGGGATGAAGACAGAGCTTTTCCATAATTATTATACTCCAAATATTAAGCAAACTGTTTACCAGCATTTGTTATGGAAGTTAAGCTAGCTATACTCCCTGTAATTCCGTTATTTAAGGCTTTTGTGTTGTCTCACAGCAGAGCTAACTCCCCTGCTGTTAGAATGATGACTCCCTTTCTTTGAAGCTTATTGGAGGGATTCAAGAACCATGGTCAAAGGCTCCTAATCTGACACCTGTTTATCTACCTCCAGATGTCCAAGGTCTGGTCATATCACTCCCCTCTTCACACAGCCACGTAGGCATCACCAAGACCACTCCCTTTATCACCATACAGCCCTTAAGACAGTCCTCTCCTGTGACATTCCACTGACGAGTAACGGCGGGGCTCAGATACCCCCCCGCCCCCAAGAAGGGTATATGGGGGATTAATAAAAAGTCTCTCTCACCACATGCACCATGTAGTGGGGCGGAGGTGATCATATTCCATGAAATGTAACTCCTATTGTTCTTTTTTCTCACTCTAATGATCTCTATATGGCTGTTATAATAAATAATAATTATTGCTGCACAACTACCTGCTGAACCCTTGCTATGAGTATATCAGAAACCGGCCATTTTTGATAGATGTCACTTTGATTATGAAGGTGCAATTGAGCCACCAAATCTCAGACTAGGTTTTGCCATAGGCTCAGATTCCCCACAACTATTTAGACTTTATACCAGGCAGCCTGTTTTCATGTCTCCTCTTGCCCCCATGAGCCAGGTCCAAGGGTGTCACTGAATTGCTGCATCCCCCCCTCTGCACCCCAGCAAGTGGATCAAACAGATCATACAGTGAGCGTTTCAGGCTGCCCAAAAGCTGCCTTTAACTTCCAGTCCTTCAAGAGAGTTTCCTCATAGGACCAGATTCATAAGGTCAAATTTCAGAAGTCCAAAACAATTTTTTTTCAGTTTCTCAACAGCTTTAGTAGTACTTATTTTCAAATGTAATTTCCTTGGCATTTAAAACACTAGGTGGGACTTTACTTTTATAAGCTTTCTACTTTGCAGGAAATTTAACACTTCCAACTGTAAAGACAAAAGACAGTGGATTGACAACTATCTCAAATCGTTAGTTTACAATAATCACTTCTAACACACAAGAAGGTACGGTGGACTGCTAAAAGTGTAAACTAATGTGTCTTGGAAGGAGTGTAGTCTTTGTGCTTCTTAGAGACAAGGATTGCAAGACTTCATCTTTCATACTTTGGGTATGTTGTCAAGGGAGACCCATGCCTGGTCTTGAGAAGAACATTATATACAAGTCAAGTACAGGAACAGTGAAAAAGAGAAAGACCCTGAAAGTATTGGTTTGACATGATGGATGTGACGATGAGATCAAGGGTAGGAACAATTGTAAGGATAGTACAGAACTGGGCGATGTTTACTCTATTGTGGGTTAGGATGCTGTGGATCAAAAGAGGCACCAAACAACAGCAATGACCATAGGAAGACGTCAAACTGGTCTTCACCCATTGAAAGTATACCACAAAATAAGGAACACAGAAAAGGAGCATTGTTTAGAAATAAGAAGTTTCATGGATTTAAAAAATACATATTCATTGTAAAAAAAAAGTATGTTAGATCAAACCTCAACTCTGTATCATAACTCTAAGATCTCACGATAATGTCATACCTCATGTGCTATGGATTTTATCTGTATCCTTTAACTGTTCCATTAACATTCCATCTAAGTTGCTTCAATCAATTCACTATTATGATAGTAATTTATGTCAATGTAAGAATATAAATTGTTATTTAAAGATTCATATAAAATTCAATAAAAGCTGCAAATATTGAATTCAATTAAATAGATTCCTAGTGAAAACTTTTTAGAGAACATTGTTACATACCAAGCAAAACAATATTAACTGAAACCTATTTCCCTTTGATTATGTGGAGCATAATAAGCTTTAAATAAAATTGAAAAGAGCAGGAAATCGAGAACACTCCATTGGGCTGTTTTAGGGTACAAAACAAATCCCGTCTCAAGCATACTTTAGGAACATTTGTTAAGGCTTAGAAGCAACATGATCGCACATAGACACATGCACATTGTGAACAAGTGAGGCCACTAATACGAGGTATAAATGGCATTCAAGTCTTCACTGAGATTCCAAGCTTTAAAAAGGGCGGGAGTGGGCAAAATAAACTCTCATGAAAGCATGGCTGGTAGAAGATACATATAGAACACTTACAGATGAGATTACAGAAGCAGGGGCAGGACTATGAGTGGGATATGTACACTGTTAGATAGAAAAAGTTTACAAGATTGGTTGAGTGCTTTCCAACTAAGGCAGCCGGGGCAAAACAGGGTATGGCTCATGACTATTCAACCACCTTACTGCACCTAGTCAGGTGACTTCCATCAAGGGCACACCGAGTGAAACCCATAAGAGAGAAATTGCCCCTCCCTGAGTTGGCCAGAGAGGGGTTGAGGCAATCCATGCTCCAAGGCATTCTGCCTGAGGTCAAGGCTATCTATTCCTTGATGAATGATAGACTAACATTAAACAAAGACTTATAATCTCCTTGGAAACTCCTCCATTGGATTTTGGACTATCACTGCAATTCATAGTCTTTTGCAAATGAAAGTTTCAGAATTTAAGCTCTAATTTAGTGCTAATGCTCAGGGTTCAAGATACAGTCATTTGAACAAAATAAAGGAAGACTGCTTTGTTTAAAATTAAGAATGGTGTCTGGGCTGTATCATTTCAGTTGAATTCTCAAAATCTGTATGTTGATCAAATAATATGGGAAGCTGGACTATATGATGAAGAATGAAGAACCCAGGTTTCAGGAAGGCTTATCAACAGCCTAGGCTATCTATCAGATGACACACTTCTATCTGCTGATATTCAGGACATGAAGAAGCACCTGTTCATGAAAATAAAAGGCTATGGCCTTCAGTATGGATTACAATTCAATGTAAAGGATAGCAAAACCTCACAACTGGACCAAAAGAGAGCATCATGAACAACAGAGAAAAAATTACTATTACCAAAGGCTTCTGTTTACTTGGATCCACAGCCAGTACTTCATGATGAAACATTGCAAGGATCAATCGACTGCATAAGACCTCTATAAAATGCAGATCAGCATTGTCACCTGTAGAACTATGGTGGTACAGCTTACCAAAGACATAATATTTTTCATCAGCTCATACATTTGTGAACAATATATATGGCAGACTGTAGAAGAATTTATGTATTTGAATTATGATGTTAGTGAAGAATATTGAAAATAATATTGACTTCCACGACAGCAAATAAATTTGTTTAGGAAAAAGAAAAGTCAGAATACACCTGAGAAACAAAGACATCCACTCTTCATATCAAGAGATGACCAGTCCCTAGAAAAGGGGGTCCTGCTTAGTAAAGGGTCAGTGTGTAAGAGCCTCAGTGAAATGTATTGAAGTAGTAACTCCAACAATGGACTCAAACAGAACAATAATTGAGGCTGGTCAAAGGCCAAGCAGCAGTTTGTTCTATTGTACATAGCTTATTATTAGTTAAATGTAATACTTTGAAAAGATTCCATGGCACTTAATATTCCATGGCACAGCATTATTATGCTATT
Organism: Nesogale talazaci; assembly: GCA_004026705.1. NCBI lineage: Eukaryota > Metazoa > Chordata > Mammalia > Afrosoricida > Tenrecidae > Nesogale > Nesogale talazaci. The sequence continues at coordinate 128,212 of PVJH01002438.1, read as the reverse complement.
AATTGCAAATTAACCATGTTACTTAATAAATGATATCATATTAATGGTACAATATTGCATCATATATATCCATGTCATCAATTTCTAGTTAGCATAACTTTCAAATCAGCATAAGGGCAACATTTGAACTCCTCTAGATACCCAAAGGAAAGGGGGTGTCTAGCACTAGCTAAAGGATGATATTTGTGCTAGTTACATAATTTCATGTCAACTTTAAAATATGAATGTGAAGGGTGGAGACATCAGGTCTGGTGGTGCTTCCTTGTGGGTGTAGTCTAATAAGAAGGGTCCTGGGAACCTCCATCTCTTCCTCTGCCTTCCTTCTCCTGTGGACCAGCTATGCTGAGACCTGTCAGAGTCCTATGATACTTCCTCCGCCATTGGATCCAAAAGGTTTTGCAACCATCAGCCAGTGATAGACCTGCATTCTGTATTCTGCTCATGATCATACGAGTCTAAAGAGGAACTTGCAGATTAGTATCAGATTTATGGACTAGTGTCAAACTTATAGACTTGAGCTTCCCTGGGTAGGGATATTTTGTTGATACACAATTACTTCTAGATATTAAGCTTTTCCTTATACATATATGTATGTCTCTGGCATTGCTTCTCTAGTCAACCTGGCCTAATGCAGTTCTTATGATACAGAAGAGTCATTTATGTCTCCAGCTTCCAACTTTCTTGTGTTAGGCTAGTATGGTGGTTTGGCTTTATGCCAATTTGGCTTTACCTTTAAGAAGATATGGGTGGAGGCTGATTAACCAATCAGTTTACAATCTGATGATTCCTTCTTGGCTGTGTGAACTTTTTCTGAGACATTGTGGATGACTGGACTTTGTCTTGCCCCTCTTCCCCTTCCTGCTTGCTTTGATCCTGGGTCTGGCTTAGGCTGCCAACAAGTTATGTGGCCTGTCAAACCTGGAAACTGTAGACACGCTGCCATGTTCCTATCATCCATGGATCCATCTGACTCTGCACCTACCAGCCTATGTTCTTCCAGACTCCCTTTATACCTTCTGCCTCCTCAAAAAAAAAATGGCTCCAGTGGAAACTAGAAAGTTCAGTTTGACTTCCACTCGCCAGAGGTGAGCTAGAGTCTTTTTCTGATCCTCATTGTTTGAAGACAGATGAACCCCAAATCAACAGGAACAAAACAGGCTAATAGCAGTCTCCAGAGGAGAATGAATATAAGTCCATAAATTCAGATTTTTTATTAGAAAGCTGTGAATCCAGCATCAGTAAGTAAGAAGGCAGGTTATATAGGAAACTGCTAATGGCTCTTGGTATAGGCAGAGAATATGACAAACTGTTGTTTCAAGCCCAAAGAACCACTGGATGATGAACCAGATACAAAAAAATTCAAGTGAAATTCAGACCAAGTAAAATTCAAGCAAACTTTCACACAGAATTCACTTATATAGGAAGCAGATTACACTATCATGGACATTTCCTTTTGATTGCATCAACACTTGGACATGAGTCCGGGATTCTTGTTCCACTCTAAATTTCTTAAAACTCTTTGACTACTCACTACAAACCTATTATGGATCTATCTATATTAAGTACATCACATCACAGTTTTAACTGCCAAACCACTGATAATCCTAGCCCAACCAAGTTGACCCAAAGCCTAATTATCATGTTTTCATCCTATTCTGACAACTGTCCCTCATGGAACTCTACTTTCTTGTGCATTTGACATTCCATTATACTTCTCACACTTAGCTAATACAACTATTAGAGAAAGTAATACATTATAAATGAGTATCAGAAACATTATGGGTAAAATTCTTGGGTCTACAGTACTTTTCTCAGCCCTGTTGGCAAGTACATCTCTCTGTATGCTTTGTCCTCTCTAACATAAGGCTGTTGATCTCTTTCCTGCTCAGGCAAGGGTTACAAAGTCCCTTTAGTACTGCTAAGTGATCACAAATCACTCACTCTGCAAACCAACTTGTTGTCTAAAAGCACTCAGCATTATACACTGTGTCACCTGGTCCACTTCCATTCTTTTTCATTGTCCTTGCTGCCACTGAAACTTCTCTATAAAGAGATCTTATATTTGTCTCTTCTCTCCTTATCATTGCCTGATATCGTACCGTCTCTATGGAGATTCACATAAAAAAAACAAAAATGTAAAAACACCCATGTCATCAACTCAATTCCTATTCATAATGAACCAATGTAGGGATTCTCAGACTATAAACCTTTTGAGAAACAAACAACCTTATTTTGCTCCTGCAGATTGAATGGTAGACTTGACTGGTAGACTGATCTTGCATTGAGTAATTCAATATACTCAGTGAAATGACAAAGTGACTGTACCCTGGTGGCATAGTGATTTTGCACAGGACTGTAGCCCACTGGGTTGGAGGTTCAAATCCAGCAGTGCTCTCCAGGAGCAAGGCTGGGCCTCCTACTCCCACAACCAGGGGGCAGTGATGCCCCCCCAAAGAAACAAACAAAGTAAAACAAGAAATGACAAACCCAGCCACTCCCTCTTACTTTTCCCTTAGCTTCCATTGGGTATTTTGGCAGAAGTTATCAGGCTGTGTTAGAAGGAAGTTATTACAAGAGATATCAAGTAATTTCATTTCACCACAATTTTAAAGTAAAATTATTATGCTATAGAATATATACCATGACTGTAATATCAAATTAAAATCTATGAAATTAGTATTAAAATAATATATAGCCATATACCAATATGAATTTTAGGCATAGGTCTGATGTCAATTTGAGAATTTAGAGAGAAGAGGTGGAGTTTTGCCAGTCAGGTTGCAGCCAACAATACCTCTGTGTGGGCATAACCTTCTCCTGAGGATCCTGGGAATTGATGTATTTGCCTCCAAGGAGGCGGGAGGCACGTTTTTTCTCAGCTCACTCCCTCTGAGACATTTCTGAGAAAAAGCCACATAGACCTACTTAATGGAGCCAAAACCGTGTGGGCTGGATAAGTCACGTGGAGACCCCTGTCAGCATGGAGATGCGTACAATGACACAGATTCACAAGATGTCACACCCACTCGCCTGTGATCACTCTGCACTCAACATCATTGCAGGTGTTTGGTGAGTCAGAAGAGGGCTTTATATAGATAGGTATGGAACATATGGGCTAATATTGGACTTATGGCCTTGAACTGGACTGGGCTGGAATGTTGTCTCAATATTCAATTGCTTTGTACATGAACCTCTTTCTTATACATGCTAGTGTCCCTGGTTTTGTTGCTCTAGTCTACTCAGACTAACACACCATTTGAAAGTTCCAGATCTCAAAGGCCCAGTTCTAGTTAATTTTAAGACACAAATTTTCATGATAGCATTAGCAGTAATCCCAAACCATATTCATGCTATTAAACCAAATTCTTAAATTATTCCTTATAATCATAATTCTTAATATGGATCATTTCCCATATTGATCTTTCCATCTGGAAAAGATTCTATGGGACTATATCTAATATATGTACATACTAGTACTCTGATTCTTGGCAAATATGAGCTTGCCATATTAGTAAATGAAGTGTTAGTTTTAGATTTTTCTAATTTGTCTTATAAAATAATGAAACCTGACTCATGATGGAAATCTCATGGGACTAACACTATACACAAAAGCATTTCCAGTGAATGAAAACCTGCATACAACTTTAGAGCTTGGTTTTAATGCTGATTACCTTTAAACATTCAAATTTGTTCAAAATACTTTTTATAAATTATTTTGTTCATATTTTATATTCTTAAATTGTAATAAAAATATAAAATTAATTATTAGGGAATTGCTTAGCATTCTCAACTTGTTTATCCAGAGATAACCAGATAATCCAAACACATAGTAAGATTAAAATATACACTGTGTTATGTAACTGTTGTTACAGCCTTTCCAGGGCTTCATATTATATTAAAACTAATATTTAAATGTTTGGTCATGCTGAGCTTCTCTAATTTAATTTCTTTATCTTCCATCATTCTCTTTTACTTTAAATGCATTTGCAGTTTTGCTATTTTTAAAATTAATCAAGTTCCTTCATGATGAGTTTAATGCTCATTGTTATTGAAGAAGTCTTTTCCAGATGTTGCATGGTTAATTTTCCAAAGTAATACCTTCACAAAACTTCAGTGTTTAACATGTAACCTCGTTTATACAATGTCCTTATAATCACAAAACATATATATATAGTAAAAAATCATTGCTTGTTTCTCCCACTAGATTTCAAACTTGATCAAAGACATGGTCTACTTTACTTATCTACTGATAAAGAGGATCTATCACAGATTAAATGACCAATAAAAAACTTACTTAACAAATTAGTTAAAAATCCAGACTAGAAATTTAAATGGACTCCAAAATACATGATTTGTGTTCTTTCAGAAAATATCAAGAGCAAAAATGTTTTCTATAGAGAAAGTCGAGATAATCTATTGAGTTCTACCACCTGCTTTTATCTATATTAAGGCAGACTGACTCTTCCACTATAGGGGAAACAGTGGACTGCTGACCTTAAGTTGAGATGTTCAAACCCACCACCCACTCAGAGGAAGAACATCGAAGCCATCTGCTCCCACAAGGGTTACAATCTCAGACACGCTGTGGGACTGAATTGACGTGATGGTAGTGGGTACGTGTCCCCAAGTTCTTTGTATTCTAATTTTTGGAATCTATGAATATATCCTATGAAAATAGGGATTTAAAAGTAATTAAAATCACACAATTTAATATAGCAAGGGTATTATAGATTATTCAAGATGAGCCAATAAAAGTATATGAACCCTAAGACCCTCCTCACTTCTTTGATTCAGTTTTCAATTTGGTTTACATGGGAGGCAGAGGGGGAAGTTTACAAATCCTAACATTACGTATGTTACATTGAGGGGCTAGACTCCAATATTATTTGTCTTACCTTTGAGAAATCTTGTTGTGGTTGATATTGAGACAGATTAGTAGGACTGGTCAACTCTCTATTGGAAGAAGTAATTCCCATACCAGTTCAATGATTTAAGAAGTGAGTGACTTCCTCTGATAAACATGGCAGCACAGAGAGTTTCCTGTTGAAGTTGTCTTCAAACAAATGAGCTGGTTTCACAGTTCACACATGTGCAGAAGCTGACACCTCCCCTGTCTCATCTTCAGGTATAGGACCCCTAAACCCCTTGAACTACTGGAAGCTCCAGTAACAAATTTGGAGGGACCTTGTGCATGCCTTGCTAATTAACATGTCCCTGCCTGCTTAATTAATAAACATAATGTGCCCACTCACCAAAATCCTTAAGCAGTCATTTTATTGGGGAGGTGGAGGTTGAATGTAACATCAGTTCTCTATCTCCTTCTATAAACCTCCTCCTAAGTAAACTTTTTGCTTTTAAGGAAAATCCTCACCTTTCATGACTATTCCTGATTCACTCTCCTACAGTGTTGTCTGAGGAATAGAACCAGTATTATGATTTCCAAAAAAAAAAAAAAGTTGTATTTCTCTGCCATCAAGTTAATACCAACAGTATCAATACTAAAGAACAAGGGAGAACTGCCCCCTATGGATCTCCAAAACTGCAACTGTTTGGGGATTAGAAATCCCAGACTTTCTTCCACAAATTTGATAATGGTGCCAAATTGACAACCTACCAACCAAAGTCCAACACATAACCATTAAGTTGTCAATGCTCACCGTGATCTCCAAAATTCTGTGATAATTTGTTATGATTTAAAAAGAATAAAAATATATGCATATGAACACTATTATAAGTCCCTTACATTGTTGTTAGAATATGAGACTGGTTTAAAGTCATAAATCATGGTACAGTCGATTGTATAAAAGAAGTACTACAAAATGGAAGAAAACAGAGTCCACAACTTGCATTAAAATTATAACTAATTTGAATAATGAAGTTTTTCAATAATATTAAAGCATTTGTTTTTCCATTATTCCTATGCCACAAAGTACATTTTTGTATCTATCGAGTGAGCTTGTGCACATCTTCATGGTTAACAGTCTTTCCTTCAATTTCAATGCATTTAACACCTCTCTTGTCTGTTGTAAATGGTTCCAATCTCGGATAAATTTAGCATAAACAACCACTTAATTATAGGTCTATAAATTTGTCCTTCTTTATTAAATATCATAAAGATGTATTTAAAAAAAGATGAAATTTGAATATGAGTATTGAATGAACAAAAATAAAGAGCATTACCATAAAATGGAACGTTATAGTATAAGTTAGAAATAAAGTAAAAAATAAAGACACCATCATAAATAATAAAAACAAAAGCACTATATCATTATTTTGCCGAAGTCAGTGGTAAAATCCATGAAATAATGAGAAGAATGCTGTAAAGTTTATTTGGACACGAAACAGAACTGAAGACCCAATTGGAAGCTTTAAAGCAGGTTTTATTCGGGGAGCGTGCGGGCAGGCTCAACAGCTCTGGGGGGAAAGAGCAGACGAATCTGCGCCAAGGGAACAAAAGGAAAAGTTTTTATACCTCTTTGACCAGCACAGGTGTTAATCTTCAAAAGGAGAGAGTGTGCTCCTACCCCCTGACAGATGCAGCTGTTAATCTTCAAACGAAGGGAGTGCACACACAGCTGGGTTTTGTAAGGGAGATGGTCGTTAAATCTATCTAAAAGTCGTGGGAGGATGGGAATGTATATCTTTTAGAAACAGGCAAGCACCTTGATTCCGAGTAGGAAGAGTTTCAGGAATTTGTGGTTAGGCACAGGGAGGGTTTAGCAGGAGTGAGCTCTTGAGAGGTAAAATGGAGGTGCTGCATCTAAAAATGGAGTCTCTTGTGCCAAGACCAGACATTCCAGACCCTCCTTTACAGGGAAAAAGGGCGAAGTTTCTCTCTTCTGTAATTTCTTCCTGCTGGCTTTTGGGCGAAGAGGGGAGGTTTAGGCAGGGCACTGGGATTTCTGGTGAGCACAGGACGAAGGGGTTGATAGTGCTGTGGCATCGTTTGGTTGACTGCTCTGCGTGACTTCACGGAGTCGGTTCTGCAAGAGTTGATGAGACAAGGGGCGACAGATAACAGAATTATAACAAAAATTAAAAGCCTACTAAGGGAGCAAGGACAGAGTGCAGAGAATAATTCCACCAGGAAGAAGCGTCACCAGCATTTAGTTGAGTATCCTGTAGCTGGAGACTTAGCTTATGCAATGTCTGGACTCTGGTCTCGACTACCCCGCACTCATTGATGTAGTAGCAGCACTCTTCTTGGAGAAAGAGGCAGGTTCCTCCTTTTTCTGCTGTGATGAGATCCCAGGCTCGGCGGTTCTGCAAGGTAACTTGGGCAAGTGAGGTTATTTGTCTTTGGAGAGAAGCTAGGAACTTGGCAGAGGCATTGTGGCCAGCTGGAAGTGGGTGGCTAACTCATTTGCTGTTATGACAGAGTGTTTAAGTGCTCTGCCACCACTACAGATAGGCCAAGGAAAAACCTACGACTACTGGGAGAAAAATTGCTCTTTTAGTTCGGTGATCATGGATTTGGAGATACTTATTCTGAAATTTAGCTGGGTTATATATCGTACTGACCATTGGGCTTCTTTACTGGTAAAATAGGAGTATTACAGGGTGAGCTGGTGGGGGTTAGCAGCCCTTGTTTCAGCCGTCTATCTATTATGGGTTTTAAGCTTAATCCATTGGGTTTGTTTGTTTTGTTTTTTGAAATGGGAAAGTGAGGCCTATTGGGGAGCCTTTCAGGGTTCAATAACTTTATCAATAGTGGAGTGTGATGTGTCACGATGGATGGTGCTCTGGTGTTCCAGACCTCTGTTGATATGTCTGGCAAGCGAGAGACAGCTAAGGTAGATGTTGTTTGCACCCGGATGGGTCAGGGCTGCCCAGGATACTTAGTACAGCCATTAAAAGGTTTTGTGGAGGCAACAGGTTAAAAGACATAGTAGTCTGGAGTTTGGACAGGACATCTCGCTCCAGCAAAGGGGCTGGGCATGGTGGTATTACTATAAAGGAGTGTGAAAAGGGGTTTGTGTGACATGTACAGACAAGAGCTGGGGTCTACATTGAAGTTGAGGGGGACCCGTCAATTCCCACCACAGAGACCTGGGAAGGGAGAGCGGGCCCTGAGTAGGAAGGCAGCTCAGAATGGGTAGCCCCGGATCCGCTAAAAAAGAAATGGATTTTCTCACTACCTGGAGCATGACTCGGGGCTCGGCAAGGGTTCCCGGAGTCGAGGGGCCAGGGCCGCTTCAGTCCACGAACCCAAGCAACTCCATACCTGCCAGCTCTGTATCTGGAGCTGCCTGGATCTAGGCGCCTCGGCTCCGTGGGGGCCGGGGGCAGAGCCAGGGTCGGGCAGTCCGACTTCCAGTGACCTTCCTATTTGCACAGGGGGCATGGCCGGGTAGGAGGCTTTGGGTTGGGGCACTTTTTAGTCCAGTGGCCATCCTTGCCACACTTGAAGCAGGCACCAGGCGAAAGGCGCTGTCCCCCAGGTGGGGCGCGGCGTTGGACGGGATGACCTGCCGGCCTTAGGGTTGCTACCTGGGCTTGGGTTTGGAGGCTTCCATTCTGCTGAAGCCTCACCTGACGAGCCGCTTCAGCCATCTCCTCTTGAGCGTTGGAAATTTTAAATGCCATTTTTACCAGGTCCTGCTTGGGAGTTTCAGGGCCATCCTCGGCCTTTTTTAGCTTTTTTCTAATATCCGGGGCAGATTGGGAAATGAAATGAGAGGCTAAAACGGTGGCACCATTTCTTGACCCTGAGTCTAAACGAGTGTACCGGTCTAGGGCTTCCTGAAGGTGACTGAGAAAGAGGGCTGGGTTTTCGTCTGCTCTTTGGGTCACTTCCCTGAGCTGGTCATAGTTGACTACTTTGATTGAGACAGCTTCCATACCCCTGAGAAAGTACTGGAGCATGAGGTTTCAGTGAAGGACATTGGAACCTTGGCCTAGTTGGTAATTCCAATCTGGGTTTACCCTGGGGATGGCCTGCTCCCCTAAGGGGACAGTATTGTCATTGACATGGTCTCTGTCAGCTTGCTGTCTTCCAGAATCTGTGGCGCAGGCATGTGCGTCTGCAGTTTGAGTGGAGGTTAGAATGACCTGGATATCATGCCATGTTAAATCATAAGTTTGGGAAAGGTATTGGAATTCCTTGATATATCAGGAGGGATCAGCGGAAAAGGAACTCAAGGGAATTTCAATCTGAGAAAGATCTTGAAGGGAAAAAGGGACATGGATCCGAACTAAGCCCTCTGTGCCAGCCACCTCTCGTAGGGGGCAAAGAGTGGCTGGGGGTTGCTCATGGAAGGTCTGATGAGACTGGGTATGGGAAGAAATGGCGGAGGTTAGAGGGTGGGGATCCGGGGAATTGGGGGTCAGAGCAGGTTTCACCGTAGGCATTGGTGTAGGGGCAGAGGGGCTTGTCAGCGGCAGAGGTTGATTGGGTCGGGGGAAGGGAGCGCTTAGGAATTCGGGTGGTTTTTCAGAAGAGGGAGTCGGGGAGAGTTTGGGCAGCATGAACTGGGCTAGGAGGATTTGATGGGTGGAACAATGGCTACAGAGGTCAGGGCGGGAACGCAAGTCCCAGAAAGCCTGCACGTAGGGAACTTCAGACTCCTGACTCGTCCTTCTACAGAAATTGTCCAGCTCCTGTAGAATGTTGAAGTCGACAGTGCCAGTTATGGGCCAATGTGACTGGTTATCGAGCTGATACTGAGGCCAGGCAACTTGGGAGAGAAAAATGAGTTTTTTCTTTTTCAAGGTTTGCGTATAAACCAGACCAGAAAGGTTTTTTAAGAGGAACCCTAATGGTGTTGAGGGATCAATTTTGGATTGCTCAGTGCCCATGGTGAGGAGGGCAAGAAACAGGAACTTAGAGATACTGCAGGAGAGTGAAAATGAGGGCAAAGTATAGATCGACACAGAAACTGAAAGGCCACAGAGGAGAGGGATAATGGGGAGCGAGAAGGAACCTTTACTGTTAGACTTTACGATGCCAGCCCCGTGAACAGGAGAGATAGCACGCACGGTGGAGAGCTAGGTTTTTGGTCAGGCAAGTGGGACCAGACAGTTCTGGTCCGGGCCAGACAGGAATCACCAAGGCGTCCCTCAATGAATCCTCAATGGGACAGAACCAGAGGAGAGAGAGAGATTAGCCAGACGTCTCCAGCATAACCACTTCTCCAAGACCTCTGGGGTTTACAGGGGAGTTTTCCAGACGTGGCCACATCTAGGTAGGAAAACTCCGGTGGAGCTTGCTAATTAGAAACCCAGCAGGCAGAGAGAGCGAGCGTGAAAAAGAAAGAGAGAGAGAGTCAGTGGTTGAGAGACAAAGAACTCACCAGTAGGAAAAGCGCCACGCCTGAAGGTCCTGGAAATTTAGGGGAGAGAGGGGGTCTCTTGAGGGACCCCTGAAAAGAGGGGGGAGCCACACACCTCTCCCGAGTTTTGGCACCAAAATATAAAGTTTATTTGGACTCAGAACAGAACTGGAGACCGAATTGGAAGTTTTAAGGCAGGCTTTATTCGGGGAGCTTGCGGGCGGGTTCAACAGCTCAAGGGGAAAAGAGGTGAGGAAACCGTGCCAAGGAAACGAAAGGAAAAGTTTGTATAACCCCTTGACCCACACAGGTGTTAATCTTCAAAAGGAGAGAGTGTGCCCTCCCCACCCCACCCCCTCCCTGACAGGCACAGTTGTTAATCTTCAAACGAAGGGAGTGCACACACAGCTGGGTTTTGTAAGGGAGATGGTCGTTAAATCTATCTAAAAGTCACCGGAGGACGGGAATGCATATCTATTAGAAACAGGCAAGCACCTGATCCCAAGTATAAAGAATTTCAGGAATTTGCAATTAGGCACAGGGAGGGTTTAGCAGGAGTGAACTCTTGAGAGGTAAAATGGAGGTGCTGCCCCTAAAAAGGGAGTCTCTTGTGCCAAGACCAAACAAACACCTCATTGAAAAAGGCTTTTCAGTCTACACATATATGTATAATGTATATGTGTTTTTTAATCATTCTATTTGTAGAAATATTGAAGGACTTGGATATCAAGGTTCCTATGTCACAATGTTATTGTTGTTGCTGTTTTAAGTGCTATTGAGTGTGTACACACTGAAAGAAACACTGTGCCGACCTAAGCCATCTTCACAATTGTTCTCATGTTTGAGCCCGTTTTTGCAATCATTGTGACAATCCATCTTGTCACATTCTTCCTCTTTACTGCCCTTATACTTTACCACGCATGATGTCCTTCTTCAGGGAGTGACTTCTCCCGACATGTTCAAAATATGTGAGACACTAAATGCAAACATTTTTGATACAATTGATTCATGGAATGCTATGAGAGCTGTAAGAGTCCCAGTAAAAGGATTTAATTGAAAAAAAAATACATGAAACAAACTTTCACCATCCTTTCTTCTAATGAACATTCTGAATTTACCTCTTTTAAGACAGTGGATGGCAGTGATGTCCCCCCCCCCAAAAAAAAAAGACAGAGTGGTTTGTTCTTTGGCAGTTTGTGGTTCTTTCAATATTTTCTCCCAGCACCAAAATTCAAAATTCAATTGTATCATTTCATCTTTGGCCTTCCCTTTTAAGTTCCCAAATTTCACATGCATTTGAGGAGGATAAAAATGTCACATTAGTCATTGTAAAGCTTAATATATGTATATTTGTTTCAGGTAATCAATATTCTAGTTAGCACCTTCCTTAACAGATTTCATCATTATTATATTTGTATGGGGAAGTGAAATAGATTAAAGACATCCTTTTTATTCATAATCTTTGTAATTTATATCCAATGAATGGTTGTTGTTTTTGTTTGGTTGTTTTTTTGGTGATAGCTATTGTATGTACAAAGTAGCAAAAGGCTGCCTAGATCAGCATCATCCTCAAATTTCCTGTGTATGAGTCCATTTTCTGCCAGTGAATGCGTTCGTATGAATTTAATGAGACTCTGTTTTCCACATTCTCAAGCATGGTGTCTTTTTCCAGGGATCATTCTTGAAACCGTTTTTAAAATAGCTGAGACAAAAATCTCACCAGACTTTCTGCAAAGGAGCATTCTGATGTTCCAAGACTCATTTATTTATTCTTCTGAAAGTCCACAACACTTTTATTATTATTTAGCAACATAATTAAAATCAATCAATTCTTCTGTGGTTTTTCCTTATCCTTTGTCCATTTTTCACAAATACATATGGGATAATTGAAAATATTAGTTTGGGTGACTTACACCTTATTTATAAAAGTGACATTCTTGCTATTCAAGAGTAAATACATCAAATCTAACATATCATTTGATATGTTTACTGATGTTTCCATGAGCATTGATTGTGAATTCAAGCAATATGAAATCCTTGACATCTTCTATTTTTTCTCAGTTTTTCATGTTACTATCTGTTGGTTGTGAGAGTTTTGATTGTCTTTGCATTTAGCTATAATCCACACTGAATATTGCAATCCATGATCTTCACCAGTAAGTCAAGTTCTTTTTCCAGCAAGGAAATTTGTGTCACATGCATATTGCAGGTGGTTTATCAACTTTCTTCCAATATTGGTGTTGCAATCCACCCCCACCCCCAGCTTCTCAGATTTTTTATCACCAGAGTTTCAATAAGAATTATGGAAAGATAAAACTATGAGACCTCCTATTTTAAATGCATAGTTCTTTTTAAAAATCATTTTATTTGGATTCTCATCACAATCCATACATACATCGATTGTGTCAAACACATTTGTACATTTTTTGCCGTCATCATTGTCAAGACATTTGCTTGAGCCATTGGAATCAGCTCCTCTTTTCCCCTCTCCCTTCCTGTCTCTCTTTCCCTCATGAACTATTGATAATTTATAAATTATCATTATTTTGTCCTGTCTAACACTGTCCAATACTGTCCAATGTCTTCCTTCACTCAGTTTTCTGTAGTCCATTCCTCAGGGAGGAGATTTCATTTAGATCCTTGTAATTGGTTTGCCCTTTGTACCCCACCTTTCTTTCATCCTCCCAGTATTGCCCCTCTCATCACTGCTAATGAGGGGTTAGTCTGTCCTGGATTCCCTTTTTCCAGTTTCTATCTGTACCAGTGTACATTTTCTAATCTAGCCAGATTTGTAAGGTAGAATTGGGATCATGATAATAGGGGGAGGATGCAAAAGAATGAGTGGAAAGTTGTATGTTTCATTGTTTCTACATTGCACCTTGATTGGCTCATCTCTTCTTTGACCTTCCTGTAAGGGGATGTCCAGTTGCCTACAGGTGGGCTTTGGATCCCCACTCTGCACTCCCCCTCATTCACAATGATATAGTTTTTTTTGTTTTTTGAAGCCTGGTACCTGATCCCTTCAACACTTCGTGATCACACAGGTTGGTGAGTTTCTTCCACCACCGGCTTTGTTACTTTTGAGCTAGATGGTTGCTTGGTTATCTTCAAGCCTTTAAGACTCCATACACAATATTTTTTGATAGCTGGGTACAACCAACTTTTCAATTACATTTGCTTATGCAAATTACATTTGCATTTACATTACATAGCAATTACATTTGCTATGCACCTACTTTGTATTCAGTGTTCATGTCAAGAAAGCGAGCATCATGGAAAATAAATCATAGTTCTTTACTGTTCTGTTAGAAACTCTGCCTCATGGTTCATGTGTGGTTTCTGCATTAGCACAGTGACATTTTCTTGAATGATCATTCTCAATGTTATCTATAATTTGTTATGATGATATTCAACATGTGTTGAATGTTTTACATAGTCAATAAGACACAAGTGTCCATCTTTCTGGCATTCCCTACTTACAGCCAAGATTTATGTAGTCTCAAAAATGACATGAGTTATTCTATGCAATCTTCTTGATATAACTTGAATGTCTGGTACTCTCTCTTCAAGTACTACTGCAATGGTTTTGCAATTATCTTCAGAATACTTTTATTTTCATGTGATATTAAAGATATTTCTGAATAAATTCTACCAAGTCACCTTTTTTTCTGTAATGGGCAAAATAATGGACCTTTTCTAGTTAGCTAGTTAGATGTCTTCCAATTTTTTGCAATAGACAAATATGTGTTTTTACTATTTCATCAGCTTGCTGAAACAACCCACTTGGCATTCAGTCAATTTGTACAGCCTGGTTCTTTATAATGTCTTCAGTGCAGCTTGAACTTCTCCCTTTAGTGTCACTGGATATATATCATATGCTAGTGATAAGTTCTTTTTGGTACAATGGCTCTATGCATACCTTCCATCCTCTTTTGATACCTATAAAATCTTTCAATATTTTAACTTCAGACTTAAATATTTTATCCCATTATTTTAACATGACTTGTGCTTAACTTATTTAAAATTAAATAACTAATGTTGCATGTATATTTCATTAAGATGATTTCTTTTTCATAGCAATCTGTCTTTTGAATTTTTCTGTTCATTAACTATTTTAATTCATTATTTATTTCATGTGCTTTAGCTACTCTACATTCAGAGTAAGTCTCAGAGAAAATCTCTGAGCCCCTTTTAATATCCACTGTGAACTGATTTTTAATGATCTTTTGCTCTCTTCATGTATGATATTCTTGATTTCACCCTGTAATTTCCCAGGTCTTTTCTCCTTAAAGTTTAATGCATTAAATTAGTTTTTGAGCTATGCTGGGCCATAAGTGAGAATGGATTTGACTCTTGAAGACTTGTTTTAATTTTCTTCAATTTCAGCTGAACTTAGATGATTGAAAGAAGACTTATTAAAATGTTTCAATATGAAAACGACATGGCTTTACTTGACCAAAATGAAGATGACGAAGTATTTGCTGATGCATGCAAAAACTGCAGCATTCAATATGGATTACCACTCAATGTAAACAAAATCAGAATCCTTAAAACTGGACCAATAGACAACATCGTAATGCTCATTAAGAATTTCATGTCACTTGGATTTACAATTAATGTTCATAGATGTAGGAATCAAGAAATCAATGTATTGCTTGGGCAACTATGCTGTACAACCTTTTAAAATGTTGGAGAGCAAAAATGATACATTGAGTAGTAGGGTGTGTCAGACTCAATCCATGGTGTTTTATATCACATCATATGAACTTATTAATAACCTGTGATATGCAGAAGGCAGAACCTTGCTTGGTGAAAGTGAATGGGACTTGAAGCACTTGCTAGTTAAGATAAAGGCATAAGATTGTAGGTAAAGAAATGCAAAATCTCACAACTGAAACAGTAGATAACATCATGATAGATGTGGTAAAGAATTTGACCATTGAAACCAATGCTCATGGAAGCAGCAGTCAAGAGGTCAAAGAGACATTGCAGAGATAAATCTACAGCACAATACCTCTTCAGAATATTGAGAAGCAAAGATGTTGCTTGAGGATTAAGCTGACTCAACTCATGGTATTTTTGATTGCCTCAATGCACATAAAAGGTTGACATTGAATAAAGAAGACTGGGGAAGGATCAATGCATTTAAATTGTGGTCCTGGAGAAATATATTGAAAGTACCATGGGGTGCTCAAAAGACAAGCATGCCTGTCTTGGAAGAAGAATGTCCAAAGTGTTCCTTTGAAGTGATAATGGAGATACTTCATCTTGTGTTCTTCGGACATGTTGTCAAGAAAGACCAATCCCTGGAGCATGACATGTACTTGTAAAGTAGAGGAGTGGAAGTAAAAAGGAGGATCCTAAAGGAGATGAACTGACACAACAGCTACAGCAATGAAATCAGGCACAGTAACAATTCTGAGAATGGAACAAGAGCAGGCAGCATTACATTCAGCTGCTCATGAGATCCCTGTGGTCTGGAACCACCCGGATAACATCTAACAACCCCTGCATGTGGAAACTATGAGTAAAGAAAACTGCTTAAATCCCACGTTGACAACAAATACAAAATGTACCTTCTACCAAGTGTCTGTCAATTTTTAGTACTGTGGAAGCTTTTGAGTTGCTCTCATGCGCACAGCTGTATCCTTGGTATTTCAGTTATAAACAAGTTTGCCCAACATGAATCAGTTTGACCAGAGCTTACAGAGAAGACTAGACTTCAAAGAAAGAATCAGTTGTGCACATCTGAGGTATTAGCCATGGAAAACTTTTCAGATAACAACAGGGCATTGTCCAGATGTAGTGCCAGGGGATAAGCCCTGTAATATCAGAAGACCCCTCAAAATAGGACTGAGGAAGAGTTTTCTTCTTGAACCAGAGTCACCCATTATGATATAGATGGAGCAAAGCTTTGAGATTATCATTTGGTGATGGGTCACAACTCAAAGTGAGAAGACAAGCTGCAAACATCCATTAACAGTTGGCACTTGGAGTGTGGGATATCTGATCCTAGGAAAACTGGAAGTCATCAACATGCAGTGAAACACATAAAGATCAATATCCTTTGAAATAATTAACTGAAATGAACTTGTATTGATCATTTTGAATCAGAGAGTCATATGGTTTACTATGCCAGGGAATAACAGTTTCGAAAGGAATGACATCACATTCTTCTTCAAAAACAACATTGCAAGATCTCACTTGAAGTACTATACTGTCTGTAATGGATAACATTATCCTGATATACAGAAATACAGTCAATGCAAACATTTTAAAGTTCACGTACCCACCATTTAAAATCGTGATGAAGAAATTGGGTATTTTTACCCATGTCTTCAACATAAAATTAATCAAACATGTAATCAAGATGCTTGGATAATTATTGGCAATACAAATACAAAATTTGGTAACTAGTAGGAATGAACATGAGTTGAAAAATATGGCATTGGTGATAGAAAAAAATTGTATAATTAAACTCTCTAGACCAAAACTTGTACATTGGAAATGCGAATTTTCAACTGAATAAACCAGGCTGTGAATGTGGACTTCTCCAGAAGGACTACAGAGAAATCAAATTGATATCATCTATGTGAAGAAACAATAGAGATGTGCACTATCAGCAACCAACAAGAGACCAGGAGCCAAGTGTAGAACTGACCATCAATTACTGATGTGTAACTTCAAGCTGAACATTAAAATAAGTTTCCAACAGCCAACATATTGCCTAAGGTATATCCCACCTGAACTTCCAGAATATCTCAAGAATAGATTTGATGCATTAATCACAAATGAAAAAATCTTAATGAACAATGGATGGTATCTATACCACCATACAAAATAAAAAGTTATTATAAAGTGGATGTCAAAATAGTGTCTGAAATATGATTTTAGTCATGGAGTAGCTATGACAAATGCAGGAAAATATAGAAAGAAAATTTCAACGGACAATTTCAAAACAAAAAGTAAATTATAATAATGAAATGTGCAAAGATGTGTGAGGTGGACCCCTCCCACCCCCAAAAATGTGCTGTAACCAAACAGCCTTATCACTCTTAAGGTACTCCTGATTACACTTAATGCCTTTGTTAAATGTGAAATTTCATTCTTGGAAACATTTTTCAGACTCATCTGTTTGGATTGCTGACAGCATCTCTCTCGTTTTTTCTTTTATTCTACATTAGCAAATAGCTGCCCTTTCATGTTCCTTTCATTCATTTGTGGATACCAAATACAAGTTGCATGGAGTGAGGTCACATGAGGAGTGTGCATGGGACAAGAGAGGCATGCTGCCCCCCCCAAAAAAATAATGAGCAGGTACATCATGGTGGTGGCAAAACTAGCCCCCAGACTTCCAAAAACTAGGCTTTTCTGTCTTATACTGTTATACAATCTTTTCAAAGAAAAAGGTTGATTAACTGTGTGACCAGGTGGAATAAAATCCAAAAGCACTATGAAGCTGACAGATATCCAGAATGAGGTTTGCCATCAATCCACACTTTACTCTTTATGAAACAAGAAAAACGACTAGTACTCTTAAAATTTTCCCGTACTCCTGTGTTTGTAAGCTGTGTTTAACATCACAAAAGTTTCTGTGCTACTTTTTCTGAGCAAGAATCAAAATTTCGCAGCCACCTGCTGGTTTTTTTTTTAAATCGGCCGTCATAAGAAATGAGGTTCCACCAAAACTGCTTTTTCAAAAAAATTAAGTGTGACCAGAGAAAAACTTCTCAGGTGATGCCACTAGATGCCCTAATGCAGAGAGAATTGTTCCATGCTCTGCTTGTGGAATTTTTTTCCGTGTGTGTGTGTGTGTGTGTGTGTGTGTGTGTGTAGGGGTGGGGGTGGGGTAAGCTCAGAATGCCCTCAGTAGAATAAGAAAACTATGCTCAGCATGGCTTCAACTTTAAGAATTAGAGAAACTTTCAAGCTTTGAGTTTTCATAATGAAAGATTCTTTGAGCAAAATACAGTATGATGCTTGAAGCATAAGAAGATGAAAATGTACAATATCAGTCTAATTAGTTAATATTCAGTCATGTCAAAAGTAAGCACGTGAACATGAACTAATGGTACTAAAGGAAGAAGTTCTAGTTGCATTGAAGGTATTAGTCAAAAACAAGATTCAGGGAATTAGTGGAATATTGATGGAAATATCTCAATAAGCTGTACACTGGAAGAACTCACTTGTCTATGCCAAGATATTTGAAAGACAGCTACTGATCCAGCCAATGTTGATAAAGTGGGTTGCATTTTAGTCTGCTAACTACAACATTGGCAGTTTGAAACCACTGGCTGCTCCTGAAGAGAAAGATGAGATTGTTTTCTCATATAAAATTGTATAGCCTTGGAAACTCACAGGGGATGTAAAGCTATCATAATACTGTGTTCTCTGGGGAAGTTATAGGGTAGTTATCAGTCGAAATCAGCTTGATGGCAATGAGTTTGATTTGGGGGCTTCTTGAGTGATCTGTTCCTAGAAAAGGACATCATGCTTGGTAATATAGGGGGACTGTGAACAAAAAGTATCTATTGGTATCTATCAAGCTTTCATTTCCACTTTGTGAGCCTGTCCAAAGCCATCATTACACAGACCCACACTCATAAAAATACCAAGCTCAAATATCAATTATGCAGATGTAAGATGTTTCTTTAAAACAAGTAAAAATAAATCACATTTTTTGTTTGTTTCTGTTATCTGTATCTGTTGGTTTTTCATTTGGTGGTAGATTCTAAAACTAAAATAATAAAGATTTTTAAATTGAAGCAAAAATATATATTAATTACCTGAAAGTGTATTTATAAAATACTGAATTAAATGTTAGTGTATTCTATAGTAATGGGTGTTTTATAATCTTATCAGATACTTATCAGCTTTACCAATCTCAAACCCTTTGCATATATAAGAAATATAGCATTGACATACATTTTTTAAATTTTCTTAAGAAGTATTTTAAAATAGGAAATTTATATTATTTTTCTGAGAAGAAAATGCTCATTGTACTATTTAAAATTGTAAAGGAATGCATTAATTTAACTGTTCATCAATAAATTAATTTTTAAAAATTATAAATAGAAGAAATGAAATACTTGTTCATAAAAATGATGTTCTGAAACATGTTGCAACATGAATAAAGATAAGAAAATTGTGTTGTTTGAAATAGCTCAATCATTTAAAGAAAGATATATTATCTTATTTTTATGAAATGTGAAGTATAGGTGAAAATAGAGAGAAAAAAGATTAATGAAAGGTTCTAGGAGTAGGATGAAAGGGAGGAATCATTTGTAGGGGTTAGTGAATTTACTTTATGGGAATGGAAAAAGTGATACTTATGTAGGTAAAAATTACACAACATGAATATTATAGGTGACATTGCTAACCTGTACCTAAGAAACATTGGTATATATGTGTATATGGTATATAAGACACTACGATATATATAATTTTGAACAACTGTCAATTCATAAAATATAAATAAACTGTCATTGCTGATACTACTTATTCATAGACACACAATCTATAAGACAAATTTTCTCATTGCGAAATATGTGAATCATTGTCTCATTTGGACATAATACTGTTTATAACAATTCTGTATAAGATCCAACTTTTGTTAAGATATATCGGTTTCTTAAAAGCCAGTAAACAGTCTTCCAAAATAAAATTGGTTTTATTTGCCTAGAGAAAGAAAGGAAGGAAAAACGTAAGAATCATAGAAGTGGTAGGGTTAAAAGACTAGTAGCCTTCATGAGTCACTTCTTTGTCTGACTGTGCTAGTTAGGAATTATGTCAACTAGGCACTCCTGGCTAGGAGTGTCAAGTTAAACTTGACTATCAAATCACAACCTGGTGACACCAGCTTGATGTTGTAAAACTTTTATCTAAGGACAAAGCAAACAGAGAAGTGATCCAACTCAGCCCTTTTGTCTACCTGTTTGCTGGGATTCTGCTGTCACTGCTGAGACCTGCCAGTGCCTTTCCATGTTTATATACCTTTGGATCCAGAAGACTCAGCCTGTGGTAGTTCTGCTTCCAGGTTCCTCATTGTTCACTTCCTGCATGCGGCGATATAAGTCAGAAGAGAGACTTTTAAATTAGCATAAGATTCTTTTGGATTTGAGTGGGACAGAGCTGGAATGCCTTCTTGATATATAATTACTTCTTGATTTAGAGCTCTTTTATACATGTTGATCTAAACAACTTGAAGAGTATCCAATGACTGTTATCAAATATTTTTTATGAGGGATACAATAAATATATTCTTCAAAAAAGGAAAGATCATATGTGGAATGGGAGCTTCAACTTCCCAAAGAACCCAAGGTGAGTGGGCCTATTGAGTCTGGAGTAACTACTGGGATCCTGTTCAAGCCTTGAAATGTGATTATCCCATGAAGTTTTCAATTATCACAGAAATCATGTAAAAAGGCTATTTTAGTCCCCAAAGTAAAGAATAAAAAGCATGAATTAATAGAATAGCATTGCATACAAGGGGAGGGGGGTTCAAAAAAGCTCCTAATTAAAAAATATTTTAATTCTTGTTATTCATGGATTTTAAAAATAAATGTCCTCATGTGTGTATATGTATAAACATGAATATACAGGTATGTAGAAAAATATGTACCAACACACACCTTCTAAAGGGAAAACAATAACTCTTAGAAATATAAAAAACTCAAGGGCAATGAGTCTAAATTACTGAAGATCAAAAAGCAATTGCCTAAGAAATGAGAACGCTGTCACAATGTGATCTCCTCTTAAGTTCCCAAATCAATGTGAGTTTACACTTAGGCTGACCCTCATAGATAATGTGTCTTTGTCTGGTCTTTTCTTGTTAAGGCACAGTACATTATGCTTAAATTATATTGGTGACTTGCAGTGTCTTTTACAATTTAAAGTCAGTGGTATAAAGCTTCTACTCACTTTTAATCTCTAAACACCAAAAAATCAAACTCACCAGCATCAATTTGATGCTGATTCATAGTGACTCTATAGGACAGGGAATAAGTGTCCCTGTGAGTTTCTGAGACTATCCCTCTTTCAGGGAGTAGTAAGCCCTGTCGTTCCACTGGGGAACAGCTAGTGGTTTCATACCTCTGACCACGTCAATCACAGCCCAGTTTGTAACCATCACACCACAGGGCTTATAATTTTTGACATAGTGGCTGAAAATTCAGATGTCTGAGCTAATCTTCCTAAGGTTTAAAATTTATTAAAACAATGTACAGGACTCAGTATACTGTTAATGTCTAATTAAAGAATGCACACTCACACACACAAATGAGGAGAAGTATAAGATGAGGTTAGAGAGGCTTATCAACAGTGTTTTCTAAACACCCTGCTCTATTGAGTATCAAGTTCTTTGATCTTGTAGAAAACTCACCAAACTTCATTGTTCACCTTTTACTCAGGCTTTATTGACCTCCTTTCACTTCATTAGTTAGGCATGAATAATTAAATTATCGCTCACGTGATTGAATTCACACTACAGACCCCATTGCTTTAAATAAGGCCAACATCCATATAGATGCAATTTGTTAGGACAAATTTGTTAGGATTGCAGGAGCTCGGGAAATCTGCAGAGTTTTGAAGTTTGTCACTTTTTCTCAGAAAGGATGGAGAAATGCTAAATTATATTTATTAAGTTAATAGTATACTCCCCAGATACATCTTTATGGAAATTATAGTTTTAGTGAATTACAAATAAATATTAAAAATTGTTGAATACTTATTTTAAAGTCACAATTAAATATTTGTACAAGCAATTTCATTTCATGACATATTAAGCAGGTAATGATGGTTACATTTTATGTCAACTAAAACTTGTATGACCATGGAGGGATAGAGTACAGCAACTTGAAATTGCCTCATTTGGGGCTGTGATCTTTGTATTAAACAGACAATAAGAAATTCTTCTATTTCTGGGCCTTCTCTTCCTTCACACTGAGACTCTGTGTCTGCCTCCAGGGGCAGCCCCATGTGGGCTGATGATCCTGAGAAACCCTTCTCACTGTGGCCACCACTGAACTGGAATGCACACGCCTTTGCACTCACCACCCTGTGATCTCCCTGTCTCCCACTTCCCTTTTCTTCATCACTGGCTTGTGGCTATGTGTTTCTGAAAAAGGCTCTGGATAGCATTGTACCCAAGGATCGGGACTGGATTAGGATTTCTTCTTGATATAAATCACATCCGGATCTAAAGAACCTTTCTATATGTATATGGGTGTGACTGGTTTTATTCCTCTACACAAGCCAGCCTAACATACCTGGGGATAGCAAGATGTAAATTTCTGTGCCAAAGTTGAGCAGAGCAATTTCATATATACATGCATTTCAATTTCATTTTCTACTTACTTTAAAAATTGAAAGCCTGTCTAAAAATCATAATTCATCTAAATTTATATTTGTATAATTCCTTACACAAGCCTATCTGGAAACACTAAAGTAATTTTGCAACTGGAAATACCTGTGGATATTAAAATAATCTAGATGTTGATATTTTCTTACGGGTTTACTATTATCTCTACCAGTTCCCTACTGTTTTATGCTTGTCAAGTTAAACTTATTTATAGTATCAGCTTATATTCAATGAGTATTAACTATTTGGTCCATTTTCTACTTCATAATTGCAATATTTATAAATCGTTTATTGTTAAGTAATACCCATAATGTCAAGAAATCAGGCTGACACCTGTAAGACATTTTTTGTGAGGGTCAAATTCTTTGAGATATTAAATATGTGGATTTTCTGATATTGTTTGAAAAGAGAAATTCATTGGATTTCAGTACATCGTTGAAACTCTGAAACTTTCTAGACATTTAGTTGATTCTAATACATCTTTTAAATTTTCCAGATTGTGAGCTAATAATTAGAGGGATATTTCCTAAGTTTATTTAAAATATTGGCCCATTAAAAGTACTAAATATGGAACTCATTTAATTGTACTTCCAAAGTCACACACAGAGTAAATTATACTTCCCAAGTTAGACACATAAGTCATGAAACACATATTCCTTATTAACATTATGAGAAGTGGTTGAAAGAAAATAACTTTTATATGTAGCTTATTCTAGATAGAGCTTGTTTTGTAAGTACCAAATAAAGCTTTACAAAGATTTTAGTGAGACTCATTGTTAACCAGACAAAGCAACTAGGATGGCACTATCCTAGGGTATTATTATTATAAAAGTTTATTTCCACTTGGATTTGGAAAACACTTCAAAAATAAATTTGTCTCATTAAACTGTACTGACAGAAGACCTAATGATCTGTAGGATGGCCATCAAGAACATCATACCTGAGACAAGAAAAATCTCATTAAAAAGACATGAAATCACAGTGGATACCAGAAGAGACTCTGAAATTCAGAGTATTTAAGGAAAGTGAAAGAGTTGAATAGAAAATTTCAAAGGGCAGATGGCAAAGACAATGTTCAGTACTATAATGAAATATACAAAGAAGTGGAGTTAGAAATCAAAAAAAAGGGCAAACTCAGCATCTGTCAGCTTAAAAAAAATGAATGAAACATTAAGTCTTGAGCTGCAATGTTAAAAGATCTCATAGGAATATTATTACACAATTCAGGAAGTATCAAATAAGATGGAAGGCACATAGAAGAACACATTAAAAAAGAAAAAGTAGAGTTAAAATGAAAAGAAAGAGATTTAGTCAACATCCACCCATCCCAGAGGTAGCATATGAGCAAGAATGAGCTGCACTGAAGGGAAGTGTCCAAGCTTCAGTGAATGCACTAGCAAAACATGAAAAAGGCTTCATTAATTGATTATCAAATGAAGCTTTCCAAACATTGTTGAAGCACTAGAAGAATGGAGGAGTCTGTGAAGAGAATTTTGTTGACAACTATGTGGAAAACTAACTGGAAGAAATCAAATTTTGTATTCACTACAGAGAAAGGAGAATCCTCCAAATGTGGAAATTGTCAAACAATAGTGTTGATAACAGAGTAGGTGTGTTATTCCGGGTAGAATAGGAGGAACAAATTTCATAGACATGCATACGGATATAAGGAAAGGGTTTATATACAAAAGAATGGAACACTGAGAAAGCATCCCAACCCAGTCGAGTTCAAAGTCATAAGTCTGATATTAGCCCATATGCCCGTTACCAGTCTATAATGTCTCCTTCTGACTCACGAAGTCACAGGTCAGTGGGTGCAGAATCCCAGCGCTGACAGCGGTCTCCCCATGGCTCCCCACTTATAGGGCTCAGGGTCCATCAACAGCATCCAGTGGTGGCAGAAGCAACTCATTGCTGGCAGGGGTCTCCATGTGGCCTCTCCAGCTTCAGAGGTCTGGCTTCATCAGGGCCAAGTCATGTGACTTCTCTGGCTTCTCAAATGCTGCCATCTTATCTTTTCCATGATTAATCATCTCTGAGACTAACTCCCAACAACTGGGGAAGATAGCTTCTCATCTTCACGAGGGAAATATCACAAGATTTCCCAGAAGCCTCAGGAGAAAGCCATGCCCACACGGAAGCCTCATTGCTAGCTATTCAATGGCTATATCCAGATTAACAGGCTACACTCCACCCCTACATTCCAATCATAAAATTAACATAAGCACATGACTGCCACAGCAAGTAAAGTTTACTGAAGATCATTCAAGAATGTTTGCAACAGTACATTTACTGGGAACAGTAAGCAGTATTCAAAATAGGACATGGAATGATGCATATCATTGCTAATGTCAGATGCATCTTGCTTGATAGGAAGAAAAACAAAGAAAATGTTTACTTATGATCTATCAATTATGCACAGGTATTAAACGTTATGTATCACCACCAACTATGAATAGCTGTGAGAAGAACAGGAATTCCAGGACACATCACTGTTCATTGTGCTCACGTGGTAACTGTACCTGGATCAAGTGATAGTCTTTCTAAGAAAACAGGCAATACTACATGATTCAAAATCAGAAAAATTGTGTATAAATTTGTACCCCTTTACCATGCTTATTCAATTTGTATGGTGAGAAAATAATCTGAGAAAGTACGACTATATAAAGAGGAATGTTGTATCAGGATTGGAAGAAATTTTAATAACCTGAAATATGTTGCTTATCATACAATCATAACTGAAAATAAGCAGAACTTGAAGACCTTGTTTATAAAAATCAAGTATTGAATTCTTCAGTACAGATTACAATTCTATTTGGAGAAACTTAGCCTCCACATTTAAAACAATATGTTACATCATAATAAATGGGTAAAAGTTTGACACTGCCAAAGATTTCATCTTCCTTCTGTCCACAATCAATACTCATGGAAGCAGCAGTCAAGAAATCTAACTATAGATTATTTGACGTGAATCTCTTGCACAAGTTCTCTTTTATGTGTCGAAGAGTCAGGATGTCATTTGGAGGGCTAAGAGATGTTTGACTCAGGCTGCAGTACTTTCCATCACTTCATATGCATATGGAAATTGAACACAGAAAAGGTAAACTGGAAGAATAATTGACACATTTGAATTAGGATGCTGGTGAAGAATAGTAAAAGTACTATGGATTGTCAAAAGTATTATCAGATATAGCTTAAGAAAAGTACAACCAGAACTCTCCTTAAAGGAAAGGATGGGGCTGAGCCCGGGTGGCGTTAAGTGGTTGAGTGCGGGACGGTGGTTCAAATCCAGCAGCAGCTCTCAGGAGCAGTGCTAGGTAGCTCCCATGACCACCAGAGGGCAGTGATGCCCAAAAAACAGAAACCAAAAAAAGGAAAGGATGATGAGATTTTGCATGTGTTTTCAAAAGAGATCAGTCCCCCCAAAAAAGATTATGTGAGGAGACACCTACAAACCTTAATGAGATAGCTGGATTGGCTGCAACTATTAGCTCAAACATAAAAATTGTGCTGATAATTCAGGAAAGGTTGGCATTTACTTCTGTTGTCCATAGAGTCACTATGACCAACTGGAACCAACTCAAAGGCACCTATCAACAAGAAAAGCATAAGAGAGGATATTATAAGTACACTAAATGATAGGGAAATGAAAAATTCAAGGAGTAGATAAAAGTCATGGGACATATATGCATTTCATACATAATTTCCTATGCAAACGTCTCTGAATTTTGCATTGATTTTGTTAGCATTTCAGTGTTAGGTTTTTACATTAGAAAAGTAAGCATAGTATGAGCCCCCAGTAAAATGATTCATTAAAAAAGAGGGGGAGTGGGAAAGAGAAGCTTATACCAAGGGTTCAAGTGGAAAATATTTGGAAATGAATATGGAAATATGTGTACAAATATACTTGATACAAATGTTGTATTGAATATTATAAGAGCTATAAGACCCTCCAATAAAATCATTGAAAAAAATAAGCACAGTCTGAAAGGTAGCTAAAATTTTTCAGGCCAATAGCATACTTTTATTCCATAAAGTAATATTTCTTCAGTATTTGTCTCAGTATTCTACTTGTCAAGCAATGCAATGGATGGAGGGTTTAAAACCAAGTATTTAATCACTGAATATGAAATGCTTGAGTTTTTTTTTCTCTTTTCCCCTTAGACTCTCTATTTTCTTTCTTTTAGCAGAGTAGGTTTTAGTTTCATAAGGGAATTAAATGTTTTTAAAGTGATTTTTATATCAACATGCTTCAAAGATTTTGTAGGTTTAAGGCACACTTTTAAAGATATTTTGTTCAAATAATGGATTTGTTTTATTCCCTGATAAGTCACTGAGTAATCCCATGCTTTTCAGCTTATTCTTGCTATAGCCAAGGGAGGTTAATTAATTAGAAATATTAAAGTGCAGATTAACACTTGATCCACAAGTCATTTACTTAAGAGTATTTAAATTGCTTAGCAAGTTTATTTTCAAAACTTAATGCCTCACTAAGAGGCATTTTGGGGTGCATTTTTTTATACTTCAGCAATTGGTAAACTATAAGACATTTACAATCATTAAAGAGTTTTCCACCTATTTTTCTATCATGGAAATCATCTTAAAACATTATTTTCACTTCATTCTGAAAGTTTCTATCAAAGTATGTACTATATGTAGCTAACTCTTTTGTCATTGGAGAATTATCCTAATTTGTGCAATTTGAAAAAAAATATGCATCATTTCATATGTGAAAATAGCACATGTGAGTCCTGCAACATTCTAACAGGGTGCTTTCTATAATAATTTTATACAAATAACTGGCCTTCCACTTTGTTATCTGCTCCTTCCCTTTGGGAAGTATTTTCATCAATTTATCACAGTATTTATGTGCTTTAAATATTATCTAGTTGTGCTTATAACAACATAAAAAAGAGGCTAGGTTTGTGGGGGAGTTAGAAAGCAAACTTACAAAGTTATTTGTAGGAAACCACATTAGCATAGAGAATGCGATAAAGATGATGTCAGGATTCTAAGCGAATCAATCGGTGGGAGCTGGACTATAACCCCCATTGCTCAGCTATACTTTTCCTACAGATTAGAAAGAATAAATATTTGAAAGATAAGCAGTCTCTTGCTGCACTGGCCCTGATTCCAACCTACAGCGACCCTGTAAATCCTGTGAGCTTCGGAGATTGCAATTCTTCCCGGAATAGAAAGTTCCATCTTTCTCCCATGGAGAAATGAACGGCAATGGAGGGGGCAGGTCTGGCCCGAGTAGTGGAGTAATTAAGGGTTGGGCTCAACCTACTTGGTGGGTGCTTGGGAAGCCGTCTTAGCTCATTGGGAGAAAGACTGTGCTTTGTGCTCCTGAAAAACAGCGGCTGTCTTGGAAACTCCCTGGGCTGTGGCGGTGGGGGGGCGGGGTGGGGTGGGGTGGGGTGAGGGGGGTAGGGGAAGGGCCGGGTTTCCCTATCGACAGTGTTTGGGCAGCTTTGAGAGGAATGAAAATGCCGGAACACTTCATTTTGCTCATGTGAAACTTGTCCATGGATCAAGAGGCTGTTATGTGAATAGAACAGGGGAAGCTGCATGTTTTAAAATCCGGAAAGGTGTACTTGTGAGAATTTTTTCATGTATTTTATAGCCATTTGCATTTCCTGTTTGGTAAACTATCTGTTCATGTCTATTTTCCAAATTCTTAATTGGGTCCCTTGTTATTTTCTTATTGAGCTCTTGTAGAATTATGCATATTTAGGGAATTAGCCCTTTGTAGAATTATGCATATTTACGGAATTAGCCCTTTGTCAGATGTGTTATAAATAATTTTCCTGTGAGTCCCTGATTCACTTTCCTGATGAAGACTTTTGGGGTGCACCAGTAAGACAGTTACAGCTTTGTCCCAATCATCTAGCCTGTCTTGTGCTGTGTGTGCTTCTTTCATTATACTAGGCAGTCTAGGTGGTCCTTGCAATAGGGGCCTTAATTTTGTTCCAACCTTCAAGTCGACAATACTGAGAGCTTTGAGATCTACATTTAGGTCTCTATTCCATTTTGAATATGTTTTTGTGCATGGGGAAAGCAATGGGTCTTGTTTCCATCTTCTGCATATAGAAATCCAGTTTGTCCAACACCATTTGTTGAAGAGGCTAACTTTTTCCCATTGTGGCAGTACTGTCAGAGGCCCAGTCTCTAACATATCACAGGTTCTATAGGCAAAATTGTACAGTGTTAATAATTAAAGTTTATAGTAAAGTCATAGAAAAAGAGAGATAGAAACATGAAGTCAGACACATTTTAGAGTGGCATGGTCGCCTCAGCCCCACTTTTGAGTCAGGCTACCATTATGGATGAAAAGTGGGATTTGGAGTAAGTGGAGATGGTCCATGTGGACAGAGTGTGGGCAGGAGGAGGAGAGAGTATGGGGAAAGGGAACAGGGAGGAGAGGGAGAGGCTTTGGGAGAGGAGAGGCAGCTGAGAGAGAGCTCCTTTATTCTCACCTAGGCTTATATATCCTTTGGGGACATGCAACCCTACCCCCCCCCTAAATACAGGTAAGGACATACACAGGAAAGGGTTGTATAATATAGTGATGAGGGGGACAATTTCATGATATACACATAATAGGAAGGGGCAATATTGGGGTCCCACATATGACAAGGACAGGTCACAGACTCATGGATGTCACTGAATCCATTTGACTTGTTCTCTGGCTCTTCACAGAGACCATTCACAGTATGGTAGGAACCCTGTCTACCAGGACCAGATTGGTGGTTAAAGACTTCAGGGAGAGGTAATCTGTTGTGATAAAAGAGTAGTTTGGAAGGCTGGAACCTTCAGAGAGAATGTCTCATAGCATCTGACTTCCCACAAAGTGCTGGCAAAGGGTTTCTAATATTGGGATAATATTTTGGAGTAGATATAATTCTGGAAAAGACCTATATTCATCCCACACAGTATCAAGTTGTTTTGATAACTGTGGTTATGTACATTGTTTTCTTCTTCCTAAGTTTTTTTTTTTTTTTGCTTATCCTTGGTCTTTTGGCAGCCAATATGAAATTGATAATTAGCCTTTTGATTCCTTTAAATAATTTATTTGGGATTTGAATTGGTCTTTTATTATATCTATAGATTTCTTTATATAGTATTACCCATACTCACAATATTAAATCTTCTATTCATGGGCATGGGATATTCTTCCCTTTTTGTAAGTTCTTTTTAATTTCTTATAGTAATCTTCTGTAGTTTACTCTATTTAGTTCTTTTGCTTCTTAAGGTTATTCCTATATGTTTCATATTTTGTGTAATTATTATAAATGATAATGATTACTTAATGTCGTTTTCATAGATCTCTTCACTGGCATATAGGAATTCAGTAGATTTCTGGTTATAAACTTCACATCTTACCACCTTACTGACTTCCTCAATTATTTTCAGCAGGCTCTTTCTGTAACCTATTTTTGTTTTGTATCTTTAGGATAGATCATCTGCAAATAACTGGAATATGATAGGTAGATTTGTTGTGCCAACATGGCCAAAAAAGATAGGTAGGTCTGTTGTGACAACATGGCCAAAAGACACGTATGAGATCATATGATAGAAATGATAGAAATAGCGAGTCATACCCTTTCCCCCTTACTCTTGGATTTTTGAACCAGTCAGCTGCCTTGCTTGTCTTATACCTCAATTTTCTAGCTACACTGCCTATGGGACACCTAATCCATGGACTGCCTCACTGTGAGTTGAGGTTCCTTCAAACCCTGCTTTGCCACGCTCCTGGAAAATACATCTCTTGAGCTGGGGACTGGTGGAGTTGCCTTGCTATTTGCTGCTTGTGGCTGGATGACCTAAATTGCTCTAGCGAGGACTACTTGGAGGCCCTCGGGACTCAAAGGACTGCCTCAGTCAAGTGAGCTGCACAAAGCCACTTGTACTGTTTTATAGATTAGTTAAATGTTTATGTATTATAATAGATATTGTTCTATTTAAATATATAAAGAGAATTACTAGTATCCTGGTTTTGTTTCTCTAGAGAATTCTTTCTACACATGGATTTTCATTTCTTTGCTTTTTTGTATTCCCTCAATTTCTTCTTGTTTTCCGATGGCTCTGACTAAAACTTCCAGCGCATTGTTGATTAAGAGTGGTGGCAGCAGACATGCTTGCCTGGTCCCTGATTTCAGTGGAAATGCTTGTAGATTTTTCCCTTTGAGCATGATGTTGATTATTGGTTCCACATATACAACTTTCTTACCTTGAGGAATCTTCCTCCTGTTCCTATTTTGTTGAATATTTTGAACAGAAACTGGGTTTGGATATTTTCGTGCCTTTTTACATCTATTGACATGATCATGTCACTCTTAGTTCCTACCTTCTATGGTGGGTTACACTGATTATTTTTTGGATTTTGAACCATTCCTATATACCTGGAAAGATTTCCACTTGATCATGTTTTTGATATGCTGTTTCATTCTATTGTCCAGGATTTTGTTAAGGATTTTAGCATTTAGACTCAGGGATAGTGATAGGGAGTTTGTGGTCTTTTCCTAGGTTCTGGAAGAACCTGTGTAGTATTGGTGTCAGATATTATTTGAATCATTGGTAGAATTCTCCTGTGAAATCACCTAGTCCTCTGCATTTCTTCACTGGTAGTTTCTGAATAACTGGCTCTATTTCTTCATTTGTTATGGGTATGTCTAGCTTTTTTATATCTGTGTATAGTAATTTGAGTGGGTGGGTATCTGTTCATTTCTTGTACATTTTCACATTTGAATATGGTTTTTCATAGACAAACTCCATCAACACATTCAAAATATTTTTCTTCTTACAACATCCCAAAGCTATGTATTAAAATTCTTTGAGAATAGTGGATGCAGACAAAAGCAGTCACTATTTCACCAATAACTTGTGAAGATGGTGTAGTGGTAGATTTGCCCTCCCAAAGCTCCTGTGGCCAGATTAGAAAATTGAGCATTAAGAAAACAGACTAGGAAACTGAATATTAAAATTGGAATCAGAGAACTAGGGTCTGGTCTGGATGAATGGATCAAAAAGTTGTGGTACATAAATACAATGGAATACTATTCATCCTTAAAGAGCAGCAATGTTTCTAACAAGCAAGCATTATATGAAGCTCTCATTCTCGATATGATGGCTGAAGACAAAATGGGTGCCTAAGCAAATGTAGTGAAGAAAGCTATGGTGCTCAGCAATCAAAAGAAATAGCATCTGGAGGCTTAAAGACTTGAAGATAAATAAGTGACCTTCTTGCTGAGAAGCAACAAAGTTCACATGAAAGAAGCACACCAGTCTGTGTGATCATAAGGTGTAAATGGGATAAGGTATCAGGCATCTAAGATCCAGAACAAAAATCATACCAAAGTGAATGGGGGTGGGGGACGGTGTTGAGGAGTGGAGATCCAAAATCCACCTGTAGACAATTGGACATACTCTCACAGAAGGTTCACAAGGATTGATGACACAGTAAGCATACAGTGTAGCACCTATAAAATACACAGCTTTCCTCTAGTTCTCCAATGCTTCTTCCTCCACTATCATGATCTCAATTCTGCCTGACAAATTGGATTAGGCACAGGTATGGACAAGCTACAGATTAGAGCCCACAACACAGGG
The DNA here is from genome assembly GCA_004026705.1 of Nesogale talazaci. Taxonomy (NCBI): domain Eukaryota; kingdom Metazoa; phylum Chordata; class Mammalia; order Afrosoricida; family Tenrecidae; genus Nesogale; species Nesogale talazaci. The sequence goes on along the minus strand of PVJH01002438.1, from coordinate 95,971 downwards.
AATGCAGGATAGATAAGCCCCTCTGGGTAACAGTGAAAATAGAGATACCAGGAGGATAAGGGGGAGGAAAGTAGGAGGGAAAAGAGGAATTGACCAGAAGGATCAATATATCCTACTTCTAGGGAGATGAACAACAGAAAAGTTGGTGAAGGGTGACAGGATGATGTAAGTTATGAAAATAATAATTTATAACTTCATAAGTGTTCATGAGGGTGGAGAGGGTAGGGGAGGGAGGAGGAAAATGAGGAGTTGGACTCAAGTAGAAAGAAAAAGTTTTGAAAATAATGATGGCAACATATGTACACATGTGTTTTACATAATTGATGAATGTATGGATTGTTATAAAATCCCCCAATAAAGGTATTTAATAAAAAATTTCATTACTTCCCATGATATTCTTGTTACTATGAACTAAAATAAGCAACTTAACTATCCTTGTTAGAATTGTCCATATGTTAAGAAGGAAAAGGAAAAGAAAAAAATTACTAAAACTCAAAGTGTTAACTAGGCCTTTCCCTAATTAGAAATATAGCCTTTATATAGCAGATAAAATTTTACAGTTGGAATTCAGTCATAATTTTCAGCATCCTCTACATGAAGATTTCAAAAACACCCAAAAGATGTCCCTACAAGGTATATATATTTCTGACATGGAAATCTACAACAGCTTGCTATGTCCATTTAGAGAATAATGAAGTTGATTATATATATATATACACACACACACACACATACATACACATACATACATATCACCTTCATTATTATATAATATATTTTCTTTTTATGGTATAATGAAAGTTGGCAATAGTTTTGAATTTATGTTTGAATTTGATATAGTCCATATTTCTTCTTCCTTTTAAAACTATTTTTAATTAATAGATTAATTTTATAACCCTTATACCTTCCTCCTTGGGAAAGAAAATTATTTTGGCTAAGTGAGAAAAGCACAAAGAATAAAATTTGCTATTAAATAACTCTTAATCTGCACTAGTCCAGAGTCAAAAGTAGACATGAAAAGAATAAAATCCCTGCTCTCTTGTGAGCTTTTAACACTTGAGATTCTTCAGGGAAGCAAGCATTAATTCAGGATTTCTTCTTTCAGTTCTACTTCCATCAGAGGACACAAGGTTATGTCTGCTCATAAATCAATTTGCATAATGACTCATACTAAAGTTTCCAGGCTAAATTTTGTGGCACTTTGGTAATAAGAAAAAACTTCTAAAGGGATTAAGTCAGTACCTAAATTGCTTGCTACTGAAGACATCCCGAACTTAAAAATTATAATAAGGAAATAACTTCTTACCCTGTATAGCCTTCTACTTTCATTTGTGTTTTAAAGTACACATGGACTCCAAAAAGAAATTTCCTTTTTAATGTAGTAGGATGTTAAAAGTGATATTAAGTTTTAAAGTAATTTCCCTAGGTTAGGCCATGTTTGAATAAATCAATCATTTACAAAATAAGAACAAAACAAATGCTAAAATAATAAATTCTGTATTTGAATATCTTTTTCTTTAAAGGCTAGTATCTGCAACAATTGAAATGTGACTTCTTAGTAATTATAAAAGCTATTCTTTGTTTAATTTAAATTTGTTGTTAATCAAACTATACAGGGGTGATTTCCTAACAGGGACATGGCTTCCAAGCCAAATACTCTATGATGAACTCTGAACAAAATTTAAATTAAAAAAAATTATTATTATAGAAGTGAAAACAAGCAAGCTCGAGTTCTGAGACTCCCTGGCTATGCAGAGGTCTGCACCAGACATAGCATGCTAATTCTGAGGGTGGAATCCCACACACAAAATTTCAAAAAGTTATCTTGTCTGCCCAGAAAAATTCTATAGTGATGCCTTCCCCTAGAGCTTTGGTCCGATTGCATAGGCTAAGGAGAGAAAGAGAGCTGATAGTTCTTTCCCCAAGCTGACTTCCCCAAACTCGATCTAATCCCTCAGAGAAAAGGAGTGCTCTTTCTTTAGTGGACCTGGCAGGCAGGCAAGATATCTCTGAGTAGAGGACAATATTAGGCATTTCTTCATTAAAGAAGACTGAATTGTTTTAATTAACAAAGGGGAAATTAGCAGGGAATTTGAAGTTTATGAACTGACCACAGCCCTGGGCTAAGGGAGACAAAGCACACTTGTCAGCTCATGGTCAGAGGAGTTTAATTTTATATGACCATGAACCCTGTACTGATAGTCAGATTCAGTAAGACAGCTCATATAGGTGTACAAATTGTTTTGGATATTGCAATCTCTTTCTCATCCTAACAGTTGTATTGGTCATGGGCCAACCTAATGAAAAACACAAAAGCTGACCTGGAAACCCGGAACTTGATGAAAAGTTAAACTTTTCCTCTCATCCATCATTTTTGGAAGAGAGTTTTGCCACCCAATCTAGGTATTCTTGAATTTTCAAGGTAGACATGCAGAAAAGACAGTACTATTTCATAAGCGAAGTCAAATATAAAAACAGTACATCACATAAACAACAGCTAATACCTGTGAGCTAGAAAAAAATAGGAAAAGATGAAATATTCAAGTGAGTTACATGCAGAAATTCATCCAGGACATATCTCAGAAGAATTAACTCTTTTTCCACGAGGGAGTTTAGCATAGGGATCTTCAGGTGTTTCACACAGGTGGAATAAAAACTAACAGAAATACAGAAAAAAATAGAAGAAAAATTTTGAGAAAAAGAAACAAACAAGAGGCTGAGCTCTGGTGGTGTAGTGGTTGAGTGCAGGACTGTGGCCCATGGGCTTGGCGTTTCAAGTCCAGCAGTGGCACTCTGAGAGCAAGGCTAGGTAGCTCCCATGACCACCAGAGGACAGTGATGCCCAAAACAAACAAAAAGAAACAAACAGAAGAAAAGAAAGAAGTACTCACTAAAAGAAATATCAGGGAAAAGTTAATGAAAAACTAGGAATAATTCAATAACTCCAAGTAGAAATCCAGAAGATACATTATGATATTAAAACTAGGTAACATTCTGAAAGAATAAAACAGTAAAATTTAAACAATGGAAACAGGAGTCAGCAACCAAAAAAAAAAAGTTTAAAGGGGAAAAGACCTCTGGAATTCAATGGGAAATTGTTCAAAGGAAATATTTATGCTTGATAAGCATAAAATTTAATTAGAAAATTATTAGAAAACAATTTTTTTTCTTGTGAGTACAAAGTCTTTAAATAGTTTTTACAATATTGCACACAGCTGCAAGTTTACATGAAATGTAACTTCCCCAAATGCAATATCAATGATGTTGTTAAATGATTTACACTCTATTGGATCAATTTTCATTGAAATGAGTATAAATATGTGTCTCTTCCAGGTAGTTAAACAAGCAGCAGTCTTCTAAAGTTATTTATATATATATAAATATATATATATATGTGTGTGTGTGTGTATACACACACAAACATATACATATATATGAATGATATTAAGATTACAGATTACTTATGTATGAAAATTGGATTGAGTAGAGAAAAAAATCCAGAGACACTACTCATATATGTATAACAAAGAGCTTTATATTCAGAAGTAACTATATATTGAGAACACATACCAGTTCAATCCAATTCAAGTCCATAAATCCTTCCTGAGACTCACAAAGCCACGTGCAAGAATGCAGAATGCAGGAATATCTCAGGCCAGTGTAGACAAAGTCTGTGGATACAATGCGGGTGGTACTATCACCAGACTCTGTAATATCACCAGGAGCCACTAGGAAGGTGAAGGCAGAGAGAGGGAATGGAAGGTTCCCAGGGTCCTCCTTATGAGAAAGTCACGCTCACAAGGAGGCACCATCAGACAGCGACCTGATTGACAGGTTGAATACCACCCCTACACTTTTATTTATCTACAGGTTGACATGTAATTATGTAACTACCAAACATATTACATATTATATGTTGATATCTATAGGTATGTATGCATAGGTATGCATATACAAATATATGTATATACATGTAGTATAGCTATCCAATATTAGCTACCCAACCATCTTGACAATTCCAGTTCCAGACTATAAATATTTGTGGGCACAGATGGCCTCATATTGTCCCCGTGGGTAGACGGGTGGGTTTGTGCCATCAGCCATGATGTGAGTAGTCCAATGCTTGTCTGACTCTGGCACCAGAAGTCCTTCTGTAGTTATTATACAAAATCAGAATATTTGTACATGAAATACAGCATCATGTTCTTTATCAGTCAAATTTTGATTTCACACAAAACAAAAAATATTGTATATTTCTGCCTGAAGAAAAAACCTAGAAAACAGTAAATAAGACTTTAAATCGCTAATCTGTCCATACAGATAAAATTAGGAACCAAAAATATAACCACGTTTGTATTACTTATAATTTAACCAATAGCACATACCCATCGCACTGGACAAAAGAATCCTCCAAATGAAATCTAGGTTTTAAAACAATTTTATTCTGACTTCGATAGTCATTGAAGGAAAGAAAAATAAATAAAATAATAATTTCATAAATAATATTTCTTGAGGACTAACATCTCAATTAGAATAATCTAGCTTGATATAAAATGGAAAAATTTCTAGATGTAATACTATCTATCTGATTCAGAACAACTAAGAGGATTTCATTAGTACTGGATCAAAACTATTTTTTCTAGGATTAAATAATTTCTAACTTAAATTGCATTAATTCCTCAACTACTATTGTATCATAGAGGTGGTCTTGCAATAAGGAATTTTATTGACAACACTAATTATACTGATTACATATAAGTGAAATTATATGTGAAAAATATATGTAACTTAAGGGGAAATATTCCTGTAATCCTGATAAAGTACACTATATTTCATTTTGATATATCTTCTTTCTATATATATTACTAGCATTTTTAATGAAAACCCTATATTCATGCTTTCATGCACTAATAATAGTAATTGAAGCCATTTAGGTTTTAAAGAAGTAGCTATAATTATATTACTTTTGCTATAAATAACATAGTCATTGATGCTTTTAAGATGAAAATGAACCTAAGTGAATGAATATTTATAAATTGAAATCTTTTTTGAAGAGAATATGACAGCATTGAAAACATATAATTACCATAAATATCTACAGTGATTAAAATGCTAATTAATGACAGTTACTTTTATTAGCATAAAATAAATCAAATTACATATAGGAAAATGAAGATTTTTTTTAGGTGTTAAAACTCAAATTTATTCAGTCATTGAAGAAAATCTATGTTCAAATGAAATATGCCAAGAGAATGGAAATAACCTCGTTTAATTTTCTTCTGAATATCAAGTAACATAAAACAAAGCATCTAATACTTGTGAATTAAATGCTTAAACACTTCTAAAGATTCTCAAAATCTGGCATTGTTATTCCTAAATGTTAAAATTTTTAAATGCTAGAACAATTCAACAGCAGTATTTAATCTAAGTATCAAACTTCTATCAAGTATCTGTTCAAAATTCTCTATTGCTTCCCATTCTATTCAGTGTGCATATAAATATATCCCCAATAGAATTTCCACTTATTGTACTCATATCCTTTTTTCGACGGGCTTCAATAAAACAATAATGAACACTCTGTACTTATATAAATAATCCAACCAATAACATATTTTCCCTGTTTTTTCTTCACACTTTAATAACTTTTTCCTTGTTACACAAAAGGCTCTATTTTTCCTTCACTTTTATGGTCAATTCAGATAACACCATAAACACTGTGGCAGTCAGTCACCTAATCTGGTGTCAATTTGAGGATTGAGAGTGTGGGCGTGAAGGCTACAATGTCAATCTGAAGATAGTCAAGGAGACCGCTGTGTGGGCATGTCCTTCTCCTGAGAATTCTGGGGAATGTGGCAATTCCTTCTTGGAGGCAGAGACTGACAAGGCTTCCTTCCTGTGAGACACCATTGAGGAGAAGCGACGTGGACCTTCCCTGATGCCTCTAGAAACCTGACCTAGAGAAGCCACATGGAGACCCCTGCCAGCTCTGCGATGCTTACAAAGTCTCTGGACTCAAAGACTTTCTACTCAATGGCTTACCATCATTTTGCATTTTGCATCTTTTCATGTGTTTCATGAGTCTGAAGAAGATTTTATAGCTTGATAGCAGACATATGGACTAATATCAGATTTATGATCTTGGGCTGGACTGGGTTGGGATGTTGTCTTAATGTAATGTATATAAATCTCTCATATACATCTGAGTGTCTCCATTAATTTGTTTCTCTAGTCTACCCAGACTAGCAGAGCCACCTTATTTGAAAATAACAATAATAACATTACCCAATTATGCTCTGACTTCTATTTATTTTTTAATTTTTTCCCAACATGCTTTAAGGCATGTGGTTTACTACATGTATGTATTCTCAATACTACATGGTTTTTATTTCTCCAATTTTATGTGAATGTGCTCAACCAAGAGCAAAAAAAGATTGTATATATACTTTTCAGCACTTTTATTGGGACAGAATTTACATATCACATAATGTATAGTTCAATTGGTCAATCATATTAAGGAGAATGGTACACTTGTTACGACATCAATTTCAGAGCAATCCCCCCTCCATGGTTAAGTTGCATTTAAAGTGTTTTGTAATCACAATCCGGTCTAATGCTCCCTCTCAACCCACTCGCTTCCTTATTTACTCTCCAAATCTGCTTTACCTCCTTGTCACTTGTCCCCAATCCTTGTATGCCCTATATCCTCTTGTATCAGTTATTAGCATTATGCATTCACTCCTGTGCTTCACAGCTGGAAAACCAAAGGGAAAGCAACAGAAAACAATCACACTAAAAGTGGTAAGGATAAAATCGCCAGCATTATTTGGACAAAAATACAAGTAATGCGTAAGAAGGAAAGCAGCACTCCCCCATTAACATCTGTAAATCTAGGGAAGAAATTACTGCCATGGAATATGTAAGAGTTATATGCTCCCAGAACGAATTCAGGTTGAGTCTATAGGGAGCTTACCTGGCCAAGTGCCAAGTCAGATCCAGGATAATCAAGCTTACAAAGGTGTTTGCCTGTTAATAGGACTGTTTGAGACGTTTTCCTACTGCTAGAGTGGATCAGTCAGTGGCTCAGTCTGATTAGACACTCTGATGATGGTTTGGTTCTCCCACAATTCCCCATAGCCCTTCACAAATAGGGTATTTACAGCTTTAACTCTGATGCTTTCTTTTTACCATATTTGAAGTTTTAATTGCCATCTTTGCATCCCACAGCATGGCATGCATCTCCTGGGTGGACTTAGTGGACTCCTTCCTTGGATGGCTGCTTGTTTGAATATAAGCCTTTAAGATTCTAGACACTATTCCAATTGATAGCTGGGCACTGTCTTTTTCCTTCACCACACTTTGCTGTAGCACTCTCAATTGCTGTGATCATTTCATGAACTTTACTATTGAGAAGGACCATCATGCAAGAAGTAATTTTTCTTCACTTTGAGCTAGAGTTTAGTGTAGACCCAAATTCCATTCCTAAATATATGCTTTTTTCTTTTAATAGCAAACAACTTGGGAGATAATACTTATGTCATATCATTCCATAGTTCAATAATGCCAAGCATAATTCTACAACTGCTTCCTCGATCTTCCTCCAAACACACTTTTCCTTCCTGGACTTCTTGACATCATCTGCCTCTTTTCTCACCACCCTTCTATGGCAAAGACCCCCAAAAAGATAGAGAATAACAGATTGATATGTCTCTTGAACATAGGTGCAAAAATCAACAAAATTTTGGCAAATAGAATCTAGCAACATATCTAAAAAATAATAATACATCATGACAACATGTGATTTATACCAGGCATTTGGGGATGGCTAATCATTGTAATAAAAACAGTTAATGTAATCCACCATATTAACAATAAAAAGGATAAGAACCATATCATGATATCAATTGATACAGAAAAAGCATCTGATGCAAGGACAATTCTCATTACAATAAAATTCATATATGGAAAACTAATAGCCAATATTAGACTCAGTGGGGAAAAGCTGAAATCATTTCAACTGAATAAGGGAATTCAACATGGATACCCTTTATCCCTACTTCTATTTTACATTGTGCTTCATTGAGGGCAAGATGAGGGCATTCAGATGAGGACAAGATATCAAAGATGTTTGATTAGGTAAAGAAGTGAAGTTTTCGCTACTCGCAGACAATATGATTTCAAGTATACAGAATCCTAAAGAGTTCATGATAAGATTGCTGGAAACAGAAGAAGAGTTCAGTAGAGTAGCAGGAATCAATATTCATGAGCAGAAATTAATTGAATTCCTTTATACCAGTAAGAGGAATACAGAAATTTATATCAAGGAATAGATATAATTCAGAATAGCTACACAAAATCTGAAATATCTAGGCATTAACCTAGCCCCCCCAAAATCCCAAAACACCTTTATGAAGAAAACTAAGGAACTTTACTACAAGAGACCAAAAGGAATCTATGCAAGCCGAAGTGCATCTGTGTTCCTGGATTGGAGGATTCAATGTTGTGAAAATGTCAATATTACCTAAAGTGATCTAGAAATTCAGTGCAATCTCAATATAAAAGCCAGCATCTTTCATCAAAGAAATGGAAAAACTGATTACTAATTTCCTCTAGAAAGGGAAGAAGCCTAGGATAAGCAAGGAACTAAAGAAAAGTTTTTTTTTAAAAAATAGTCTGGTTCTACCTGACCTCAAAACCATAGTTGTCAAAACAAGCTGGTTCTGGTATAATGATAGATACTTGGATCAAAGGATCAGGACAGAAACCCCAGAAATAAAAGTATGTATATGCAGATCATCGATTTTTGACAAAAATCTAACCCTTTTCAATAAATGGTGTTGGAAAAGTTGGGTATTCACTTGCAAAAGCATGAAACAAGACCCTAAATCTCACTCCATGCACAAAATTAACTCAAAGTGGATCACAGCCCTAGATGTAAAACCCAAAGCTATCAGAAACATCAGTGAGAAATTTGGTACAAAGCTCAGTGCCCTAGTTCAGGAAAACAAACAAACCCCAAAACAAAGGAAACACACTTCATAAAAGATAAAATAGGAGCCCCGGTGGCGTAGTGGTTGTGCGCAGGACTGCGGCCCACTGGGATGGAGGTTCAATGCCGGCTCCCAGGAGCAAAGGCTGGGCCTCCTACTCCCACCACCAGGGCAGTGATGCCTAAAAAAAAAAAAAAAAAAAAAGATAAAATAGATGAATGGGAACTATTAAAAATGAAACAATTGTGTACATCAAAAGAATTTACTAAAAGAGTTAAAGGAAAGCACATAGACTGGGAATATATATTTAATAATGATATAACAAAGAACTAGTAACTAAGATTTTATTTTTTTTAAGATTTTATATTTTTATACTGAATGAATTGCAATACACTTTTCATTTAACAATATTGATTCGGACTGAGCCCCGGTGGCATAGTGGTTGTGTGCGGGAATGAGCAAAGGCTGGGCTTCCTACTCCCACCACCAGAGGGCAGTGATGCCTAAAAAAAATAATAATTAATATTTTTAAAAATTTTTTAAAAACCAATATTGGTTCAATAAATTAACTAACCTTCCATTCCATGAATCGATTATTTTCTCTCATTGCTGCAAGATTAGTCACACATTATTATGGAAAAATCAGTATTTTAACTGCCAGAATCCAATTTTCAGGGATTTCCTCTGCTTCTCTGGGGCAGATATACTAGGTAGCCAGAATAGGAACCAAAGGGCAGTTTTCACCCCAAATGCTTGCACTGGTTCACAATAAAGGGGCTTCTGAGAAATGTGGCACCTATTAGACATCTATGGAAAAATCCAGATTGGACATGCTCAGACTAGGGCCAAAAAAGCTCAGGTGAAACTAAACCTGGCCACAGGTTTAGTCATGTGTCTTGGCACATGACATCACACGTGTGTGCTTAAACTCAGTCAATAAGGTCAGCCAGTGCCCTGTACCATCCTTCCCCAGTCATGGGGGTGAGAGGGAATAAAGGCAGGTGCTGCCCAACACACCTCTTTCCTTTTGGGGATTTCATGGCTCTGCACATGTAGTTTCAGCTTCTGTCCTGCTATTCCTTCCACATGTTTGGTGTTCCATCATGAATTCTCGCACAGTTCAGTACAGCCTTGTAACAGCATATAATTTTTGAGACTCTAATACCTGAAACTTTCCTTTTCCCATAAAAGTCACTTCAATTGCAAAAGTGCTCTGTTTCATGAATTGTTTCAGTCAGTATTGTGAAGCAACCACTTCAGGAACCTAACTGATCTGCAAACTGTTTCAAGGTAAACTACTTAAATATTAACTGAGAATTAGGTGCATTTAAAATTAAATCCGTCTTAAGGACAAATTCATGATAAATATTTCAAATTTTCTTTAGAACACAATTAAAGGGGAATATAACTGGATGAACCCATAAGCACACAAATAACATCAATTTTGATTCTCTTTTGTTCAATTAAATTGTCTTTAATATTCAAACTCTTTATGACAATAGTATGCATCTTCTCAGATAATTTTCTAGTTTTATTTACTCTAAATAAGAATTTCAATATTTTAAGGATCCGTTGACACTTTCCTACTGTTGTTAGGCAGATGCAGAGGTCACTCTGGGCTGGAGGTTGAGGCGAGGGAAAATAAACAGAAAACGAAAATCTCTACATAAATAGTAAGGAAGTCAACAGTTCTGAAACTTTCAGAATGAAATATTTATTTCAACAGTTTTGGTTATAGACAAAATATGAAATGTCTTTATTTCGTCTGAAGAGAGGAAGCTAGAAAATCTGGAACTGAGGTTATAAAATCTCTAAAGCCCCAGCTGGAAAGTATTTCAGTATAGGTGATTTTGCACTCAGTGTATTTCTCTTTTATAATAATAATAATAATTATTATTATTATTATATTTTATAATAATTATATATAATTATATATTGTATATTATAATATATTATATTTTATATATAATTATTATTAATATAATAATAATAATAATAATAATACTTACTTATTGATTGCTTTACCAGTACCTTTCCTTGAACTCTTTCTTGAGAGCAGAATGATAACTGAAGAGAGATAAGCCCCAAGTTTAGGGCTGTCTCTACTGTCACTTTTTTAAGACATTAACAGAGCAAAGGATATTGTTGAAACTCATGAAGAATGTGTTCTTTTACAATCATTGAATTTGTTCCAAGTTCAAGCCTACTCATGTGACAAGGTACAGCTGTTCCACATATTTCCCTTGGCTTGAATCTTTATAGAACCAGGTCACCCAGTAGGTTGGTAAGCTCCATACTTTTGGTTTTGAGTCCAGTGCTTATTGCCATTTGTTATCACCCAGAGTAGTAGTAGGCATTTGGTATATGCCAGTCACTCCACAGTTTTGCATGTATGGACCTACAGATATCCACAAAACCCTACAAGAGTGTTATTGATTTAAGAAAAAGAGTGATAAGGACAATAACACTTATTAACAAGAATCTTTAGCAGTCTAAATTTTATATTTATGAATAGATTTGGTAAGATATTATTTAGTAGGAGTCAATGGAAAATATGTGGATGCAAAACAGGATGAAAAGATTTGCAACTCACTTATAAAATAGAAAATATAACAAAGAAAGATAAAATGTTAAAAAATATTATTTTTTACATGAACAGAGACAGAATTGTCTAAGGTAAATGCAAATTTTCCTAGAATATGCATTAAAAAAACCCTAAAATTATAGTGGTTCCAGTGCTGTTATGTTTCCAGTATGTTAAATTGCGTTAAAAAGAAAGTAACATATTAAAAAATTATGTATGCCTGCATCATTTAACTGCATCTAGAGGCAGAATTAGCTCTTGGTCTATAGTGAAGTAAATAAATGTTGAGATGTTTAGCAATAGTTGAGCATTAAGCTGAACATTCTGATATCCTACAAATCACTGTAAAATTATAGCACTTAGTAAATATGTATATTTGAAATCTGGGATGCAGTCTTGTGTAATTTGGTAACCATTTATATAAGCTTCATAGTCACTGATGAATATAAATAGTATTGTCTGCGCATTTTAGATGACTGCCAGAGAGATGCAGGGCACTTGCTACTACTATCCAGATGATCATTGGAATCTTATCATTCTGGTACAATTTGTTCTCTTCCACCTATACTAGACTTTCACAAGCCCCATGTATCTAATTTTTAAGTCACAACATTCTCTCTCTCTCTCTCTCTCTCTCTCTCTCTCTATATATATATATATATATATATATATATATCACAAAATCATGAATGGTAAGCTTATCTATAAGAGCGCCGACTGTTATGTTTGCTTTGCTACCTTCAAGGTCAGCACTTTGGAACCACCATGGGGGAATTGGAGGATTTCTGCCCCCACAGGGATGGAGGGTCCCCCATGCTCGCTCGGTCCTACGAGGGTTGCTCTGGGTCAGCATGAGCCTGATGGCCATGAGTCTGGCTTTTTCTATGGCAACTAGGAAGTCTGGCAGTGGAGTGCTTAGGCTTTGGCCACTAACGACAATGCAAGAAGCTTGAAAATACCAGCCAGCTCCAAGGCACAAAGAGGCTTTCAACTCCCATTAAGGGTTACTGCTTTGGAAACTCACAGGAACCTTTCTATTCTGTGACTGAGTCAGAACTGACTTTACAGCAGTGAATTTTGCTATTTTAATTGTAAGTATAGCCCTATTGTTGCCGCTGTTCTTAGGTGATAGCAAATTGATGCTGACCCACCGCAATCTAATGCACACACAAAAAGATACTTGTCCCACTCCTGTGCTATCCTCAGAGTGGCTACATTGGAGTGCATTGCTGCATCCACTGTGTCAGTCCATCTCCTGCAAAGTCTTACTCTGTTTTGTCAAGCCTGATGTCATTTTTCAGAGATTGCTCTTTCCTCATAATATGGCCTAACTTCCAAGAAGCATTCCGCCTATACAGCCAAGATAAATTTGTTTGCTTTTCTGAAGTTCATGGTATTTTCAATATTCATTTCCAATGCCATGATTAAAATGTGTCCTTCCTTACTCATTATACAAATTTCATATGCATATTAGATGATAGAAAGCAAGATGACTTTGGTCAGGCAAATCTTGATCTTCAAAGTGTAATCAATGCCCTTCAACATTTTTGTTTGTTTGTTTGTTTTGGGGGCATCACTGCCCTCTGGTGGTGGGAGTAGGAGACCCAGCCTTGCTACTGGATTTGAACCTCCAACCCAGTGGGCCGCAGTTCCGCGCACAACCGCTACGTCACCGGGGCTCAGCCCACCCTTCAACATTTTTAAAGGATCTGGACAACAGATTTGTCTATGCAATATGTCCTTTGTTTCCTTGTTTCCATGACAACATCAAATCTGTTCTCAATATCACGATGCTGTCTTTTGGTCTAATTGTAAGGATTTGGGTTTCATTACATTGAGTTGCAACTTATATTGAAGACTGCATTCCTTGATTTACATTTAACAAGTGCTTCAAGTTTATCTTGCTTTCATCAAGCAAAGTTAGATCAGCTGCACATGTCAGGTTGTTAATGTATTCCTTCAATTCGGATCTATGATCTCCTTCCTTTATCCCCATTTATCATATTATTTACTCAGTAAACAGAGTGAACAAATGTAGTAAAGACGTACAATTGAGACACACCTTTGGTGATTTTTAAAGCATGCACTATCCCTTTGCTTTGTTCCATTGACTACTTCACAGCCATGGTCCAGGATATGCATGAGCACAGTGAAGTTCTCTGGACTTGCCACGTTTCTCAATGTTACCTATAAGCTGTTAAGATCCACAACACTGAACAGTTTTACCAGTTAAACTAAGTAACCCTCTTTCTTTTTCTTGACTGTGGAATACTTCAGGTAAGGGTTACTTTTTTATTTAATTTTTTTTAGCATGGGTTATATTTAGCTTGGCTTTAGTTTTTGTCTTGCTAATCACAAGTCCTTCCAAATTAATTATTATATTTTACTCTGTCTTCTCAAACTTTCCTTAAGTTTTCTGTTCAGCTCTTTTCCTTTATTCTTTCTTCTATTTACTTTAGCTACTCTGCGTTTAAGAGCATGTTATGAGCCTCTTATATACAGTTTGGTTTTTCCAATCTTTCTTGTATTTTAATCACGCTGTGCTTTCCTCATGCATAATGTTCTTGATGTCATCTTATCTTCCGACATTACCTTCTATACATGAAATTTATTCTTGAAATCATTTTTGATTTCAAATAGAATATATACTCAAGGTTGGATTCAGATTAATTTGGATGTCAAAAAATATTGATTTCTCCTGCAATTGATTCTTGGACTTTTTTTGCTGGTGGTAGATAGCTTCTACAATGTCTCTTCCCACTGATAAAATAATTTGACTCCTATGTATTACATGGGCAAGATTCACATGCATAGTAACCCTTTAGTTTGTTGAAAAAAAAGGTATTTTCAATGAAGATGCTAATTGATCTTGCTACATTCTGTATGCCACCTCCAGCTTTGCTTTTTCTTCAAGACCATGTTTTCAAAATAGTTTGTTTCTCTTTGTTTCCAACTTTTGTATTTTGATTGACAATAATTAATGCATCTTGATGATGATATTAGACTGAGAAAGTAGGTAAAATTCTTCACTTTATTTATCACTATCAGAGTTGGGTGAGTAAATCTGAATAATAGGTGTATTAACTTGACTTTTTCATCCATATAGATATTAGAGTAGGCCAGATAGCCTTGTACATCAAGATAGGTCTTGATATGTTCTTATTGACAATAAACTTGACAACATTCCTCTTAAATCTGTTTCCAGGCATAGTAAATCACATGATTGTCCAAATTGGCCAAAAGCAGCACATTTCAGCTAAATAATGCCTACTATATCATTTTTTATGAAATCCATTTATACTATTTCCATTTTTCTAGATTAATCCTTCTTACATTCCAGGTTCCATTTATTAGTGAATGTTCCACCTCATTTTGTTTGACTTGATTTTTCATTGAACACTTTACTCCATCCATGTCATTCAAGTCTTCTACTCTAGTTTGAGGGGAAAGTTCTGTCCAAGTTGTGATATGAAGGCCTTCTAATCTGAGGATCTCATGTTTTTGGATGATATCTGATAATTTTCTGCTCTTTTGTTATGGTCCATACAGCATAACCTAAATTATTTAAACAAATTCCTTCTTAGGAACAATTCTTGTGATTTCATACTCTCAAAAAATCCTTCTATTGAACCCCGCTTAGTAAATGAGACTCCATATTACCCACCTACGGTAGAGGTCAGCAGTCCCTGCTTCAGGAAAGGCTTGTGCACTTTTGATTTACGCTTGGCACTCAGAAGTATGCTCAACCCCCTGAGAGCAAGTAACCACTCACCAAGGACAAAGTGCATTAGAAAAACAGCAAAGCCAATAAACTGAAGATGTAAGTTGCAGGTGTTTTTTTAAATATTTTTCAGTGAACCACTCATCTCAATTGTTTAAAAAGTTTGCATTTGTTGTTCAAACTAAAGAAATACAAAAGAAGAAAATAAGTGGTTGAGAAGCGATGGTATAAAAAGTTTGAAAGCATTATATTAAAGAATTGACTGTAGAAACACCATGCTGATATCTAAGAAAGCCCTACCAGTATCTGAGTGCATCCTGGGGATCCAGTCTGAGTGCAATGGACACTGAATCCTGGATCTTCAAGGCCACATGGCACTCCACAGCCTGCATCAGTGAGATTTGATTCAGGAACCTCACTGGTAAACTGTACTCTTTTTTCAGAAAAAAAAATGGAGCCTGAGAATTTAAGCTGGAAAATTCATGGTGTGTAAGGAAGTGAAATACAGCTCTACCAAAATTGTTGCGCTGTTGATAGGCAGACGAACATGGTCTTGCTACATCAATGCCCAACGTGCTGTATTAAGATATGTATTATTGCAGCAAATGTGTGACTGACATTCCTAATGATTATTATTATCCATTTTTGCTGACAATGAACCCCCCATAGTTTGTGTAAATAGCATCTAGCTATAAAAGGATTGATTCTGTACAAGTGAATAATTCAGGTACTGTAATAAGGGAGTTAACTTACAGTGAATCAATATCCCTCTCTCAATATGACTTAAAGATTGTACCAGGATCTAATCAGAGATAATATTAACAGAAGATCATTATGCCACAGGGGGATGATTGATAAGACTCTCTAGCATATATTAACATGGAGATTTTGGTAGGGAGACAAAGGCAGATGAAAAAAAATAGCACAGATCTTGAATGACTTTGGGAAGTACACTAAACCCTAGTTCTAACTTAGGAACAATTCATACGAATGATGTACTGAATATTATGAGCTCTAAGAGTTCCCAATAAAATCTACATTAAAAAAAAGAACAATTCTTTTGTGCATCATGGCCCTGCTAGATATGCTTTCAGGAAGGGAGCACAGAAGACAAAGTTACTATAGCAAAATGCAGTGAAGAAATGAGATGGCACTCAGCTACCAGGTTATATAGCCTCTGTGGTCTTAAAAGTTTGTCTTCAAGCAAGCTGCAGTTTTAGTGAGATGTCAACTGAGTGCACATAAGAAGAAGCACACCATCATCAGTCACCAAAGGGCTGTAAATCATATAATAAGATGAGGAAGGAAGGAATACTGTCACATCAGAGCCTAAACTATATGAATTCAGCTTGCAGAAGGCTATGGGTGACAGTGGAAGCTCAAGAAACATCTGTGGGAACTGCGTAGGAAAGAAGCCTCTGGTGACCTCCTTCTATCTACAATTGAGGCATGGGAGGAAAGTGGTTATTAAACAAATACATGAGCATAGAATATCAAAAAAATAGCTCTGATTTGGATGCCTAAACCTTGTCGGCCTATCCCCCCTCTGATGCATGATGTACCTGATCTGGTTTTTTAACAGTTTCTGATTTTATTTTTATTTTGCTTGTTTGTTCCTATTAGGGTTTATCTCAGAGGTGTTATATCACTGGGTGTCACCCTCTTGAACTTGTGCTCTGTGTTTTTGTGTGTTTTTCACATAAAATGAAACATAGACTTAATGAAACTATAGGGACAGCAAGTAGAATAAGGGTTTCTGAGACAGGGAGGTGATGGTGGTGGTGGTGGTGGTGGTGGCAGGGGGTGAAAGGGTAGCGATGTCAGGGAATCCAGGAAGGGAAACAGCATTTGGCAATTGTTAATGGAAGGAATCATGCAATGCTTCTTGATGTGATTGAACTATGGAATGGTATGATATATGTATTAACTCCAAATTGAAAGTAAATAAATGAAACGTATTATTTACAAAAAAGAAAAAAGCAAACCTGATATTAGAAACTGTCAGTGCTTCACTGCATGCAGTCTTGTAACAATGGACCTAACTACATTTGGAATTTAATTATATACTTCAAAAATTTCCATTCTAAGGGCACACTATATTTTATGATCTCATGAAATATTGTTATATATCTTTTTCAGTACGTTTTCAATATGACTGATGTAGAATTTTATTGTGTTAATTTTACAGGATGAATTTATATTCAAATATTCTGCTTGATAAGAAAATAAAATGGTAACATGACAACTTAAATGAGTATTGAAATGATACTAGAAAATCTGAATTGCTTGTCTGCATGATGATTGATGCTTTTTATACATTCTCATAGATGCTGAGAAGCTCACATATTAGCTACCAAAAATAAGCAAAAATTCAAAAGGTATTTTAAAAAGTGATATTACTATTATTATGAGTCATGCAATATAAACCTACATATAAAACATTCACTTCCTTTTAGTTCTGTGATCATAGCTCAGTTAGTAAACTGTATTACTTTCAGCACTACATGAGGAGGATATCATATATGCAGTTGAATACATAATGAAGGAAATCTTGTAGAAACATATTAACCATTTATTCATACTTCTAGAACAAGCGTAAATGGTAGAATTAGGAAAAGTCTAGTATAACTGTTTTTCATTGCCTTGCTAATAAAACCTAGCAAATAATGAATTTTTACTATTTGCCACATTTTTAATTTGATTATGCTTTATCATAATCTGATTATGCTCTATCATACAAAAAGTTCTTCACAGTTTTTAGATCACAGTTTTACAGGAGATGCTACATGTTATGATATCAACCTTCGTGATAAGAGGTATTTTAATGAGATGTAAGGCTGAGGCATGAGAATTTGGCAGCATGTTATCCAGAGATATTCCCTTTACAACTATCAAAAAAAAGCCAAATGGAACTTTTGATTTTTTTTTTTTTTATTTTGCCATCAGGAATGATCTAAAAGAGCTCTTTGCACATGCAGATATTTTCAAAGTTTTTCGTTGAGGGAGAATGAAGCAGCGTCTGGTTCTTCAAAGTTCTACTGAAAGGTCAGTGTCTCTAGAGCACACAGGCTACTCTTCCACAATGATTTCATAGAGACAATGACTGAACTTAGCCTTGGCATGGATGTGAGTCTCACGTAGCAAGGGTCCCTCAGTACTATTGACTTTTTTCTAAGTTGGCTATTCAAGAATTGGACAATAACATGTGCAGATGCAAGCAAATTAAAACCCAAACTCTGTTCAATGTTTGAGAGCAGGAAAGGCTTGTCCTTATCTAAGTACAAAACTGCATTCGGGACGTGGATCCGTGATGCAGGAGGGAGTGCGAACATAAGGACACAGCTAAGCAAAGCTGAGAAAGACAGAGGAGAAAGGGGAGCTCTGAAGCTCTGGGAAACGGTAACTGAACGGGCTGAGCACCCCGAAGAGGAACTCAGGCACCACATTTCACAATCCGTTTTCCGCAAATCCTTTCCTTGCCGGAGCAGAACTGCTCCACCTGCAGTATCCGGCAAAATCCAGCCTGATCTCCAGAAAGGACAAGTGTGATTCACTCTGGGGCCCACTACTGGCAGAAATAAGTCGCCCACATTGCAGAGTTGACAACGTAGCCGTGCCTCTGGGTCCCCACAACCACCAGGGGCTGGGGCAGTACTCGGCCACCCCTGATGCACCAGGAGCTGCTTGTGGCCCTCCTTTCCCATACTCCAGGCAGTGAGGGCAGCCTGATGCAATGGTGGGCCAGGCAGAAGCAAGGCCCAGCCCAGGCGGCACAGCAAAGGGAACATCGGAGCCTGCCACACCTTCCGTATAGTCTATAAAGCTTGGTAAGGCCAACACAGCGCTCCACTGCAGAGAGCACACTCTGTGGGCACTTGTGGCTCCAGCACAGACTGACCGAATTGTGTATTGTCCTGGGTCAAAAAACCCTGCATGACTTGGATTTTTTGTTTTATTTTTGCCTTATTTTTATTTTTTTAGGTTTCCCTTTCCTTTATGTTCATACACAGCCAGCTTCAAAAGGGAGAGAAACCAATCCCGATAAATACTTACACCTTCAGACATCCAGAGATGCTATGTGCAGATCAGAGGCCAGGGAAAACATATTAGTCAGGTGTTTCTTGGTTTTGTTGTTAATTTATTTACTTGTTCATTGAATACTTTTCCTTCTCATTCTCTTCTTGTGATTTTGTGAAAATCGCTAGAAGCGAGATGCCAGGGACAAGATTAAGGAATCATCTCTAACTCCCACGACATTTGTTGAATAGAAAAGCCACCCGATTCCGCCCTCGTGCACCAGGGAGCACAATCTAACTGAGCTCACTGCAGATGGACTTTGACACCCTCTGAGGACTTGAGACATAGAAACAGATGCTAGTTCTTGATGTTGTTTTATGTGTGTGTGTGTGTGTGTATGTGTGTGTGTGCGCGCGTGCTTGCTCACGCACGCGTTTGCACACAGAAAAATTATCAAGAATACAAAAAAGAAATAGAAATCTAGGAGAAAAACATTAAGATGAAGGAATTAGATGATACTGAAAAGAAGCAAATGGTCGGATTGAAGCAATAAGATACCAAATTAATTATCTTGATATCACATCTCTTGATTCTAATATTTGAGAATAATTAACAAAGATAAATAGCAAAATAATTTCAACAATGTCTAACAATTATGTGTATCACTATCAAGAGGAATAAGGGGAGATCAAGGACTCCAGTTTGGGTAAAGATTAGTGTTACATCATAAGGGACAAAGAAAGGCATTGCATAATGATTAAAGGTACAATTACAAAGAAACAGTGAAAAGTACAGACACAAAATGTATTTATGCAGAGAAAGTCCAACAGTTTGCAATAGAGACAGTCTGTCTTCAACTTGAGAAGAATATAAAAATAAAAGGTAACCTCAAAGAAAATGGAGAAATATCCTCACATTTAAAAGAGGAAATCATAAAAATCTATGAAATGAAATAGCAACAAAGAATAAAGGAGAACAAACCCACAAACAAAATTATCTCAACACAGAAAATTGTGAGGAATAAAAAACTGTAAAACTCACAAAAAACTCACAGCACATTGACAGCTATTAATTAATATATATTAGCAATGAAGGATAATATAACTGATTCAAATGAACCAGTGAAGAAACAGATAGTAGAGTATATAACAAAGCAAAAAGCATCAATATGTTCTTTACAAGATGCATACCTTAAACACAGATAAATAAGATCTAAATATAAAAGGATGAAAAAATCAGGCTAATGGCAATCACATTTTAAAAGCTGGAGTGACAGCATTAATCACACATAAAATAAAGTTTAGGTCAAAATTCATGATAAGAGCCAGGCTTTTCTCAGAGATACTTCTAAGTGAATTTAAACCTCTATGTCCACATTCTGGTTAGCTGCCATGTGTATATGTGCTTTATTCGGTTTTCCTTGTCTGTGATCTTTCATAAGTCTAATGTTATAGCTTTCTACCAAGAAAACACTTGGTGAATTTGAGCTTCTAATCCTTTCTAACTAGCCATGAATTTATACTTCCCACTACTGGAGGACTTCTCTTACATCTTCATACTCTAAATAATAAAAGTAGATATTAGGTGTGACAAGGTATTCTAGAAATGACAAGAAAGGATTAATAAAAAATAATCATGAGGAAAACAGAGAAAAGTAAAGAGCACACATTTCTTAATTTGGAAATTTCCTGTAAATCTTTGGTAATAAAGTCAACACACATGTCTTGCCAGTTGATTTTCAGTGAGGGTGTCAAAACAATCATATGAGAAAAGAATGGACTCTGCCATCTGAATAGCTAGAATTATAGACAGTTCTTTCAAGTTTTAAAAATTATTGTATTAATTTATCAATTATTTTTTCCTTTGAGTGAATTTCTCAATTATATTAGACTGTATTTTACAAGTACAAAGTCATTTCTCAGTAAGAAATATGTGTAGATTAAAAGATTTATTATGTCTAAATGTACCTTGAGAATATTTTTATTATACACAGTATTTTATTACCCTAAATTCAAAACACTCTCATGATATCAAGCAGCTTTAATTCCTACAAAAAGCAAACTTAAGTATCAAATGGATAAAAAAGACAAAGAAGAGAATTAATGGATATCAACTAGGAAGATGGTAGATGGCAGAGAGAGTGTGTGAGAGAATTTGTTCAGTGCTATCCGGTCAGTTTGACTCTCAGGTAGGTCATAGTACAGAATAGAACGGCAAGTTTGTATGCTTCCTCTGTACAAGGGTGGATCGCCAGGTTTTTCCTCCAGGACCTTCTTGAGAGAGCTAAAGTCTCTTGTCTTGATAACCTTTTGGTGATCAAGGAGCCAACTGTTTTCAACAGTATCATGAGTGAGAAGAAGTGGGAAATAAAAAAGGAAGAGCAGAGAAGAGCAATTCTTGATACAGTTGAATTGGGGTGTTGACAAGAATATTAGCTATACCAGAGGCTACAGAAGAACAACTAACTCTGTCTTGAAGGAAATAAAACAAAAATGTTTCTCTTTAGAAAGAGAGGTGAGTTTTCATCATATGGCTTTCTTTGAACATAGCATCGATGAAAAAAAATGTTGGACAAAGATTTCTTTTTAGTTATCTAGTGCTCATAGACAAGAGATAGCACAAATTAGTTATTTTAATGAACAGTTATTTCAGTTCCTCGCTGTTAAGAAGACAAAAATCCTAATTCAAGGCAAGTAACTATCTCTGTTGTCTCCAGGGGCTTGTCTTAGTCTTATTTGAGCCCCTGTTTATTGGCTGTTTGTCCATCCCATTTAATGTGCCATTCATGGTCACTCATCTGTGCTTGTTAGCTTTCTTGCTTATTCAATTTTCTTTTTTCATATTTCAGAGAACTTAAAAGAAAATATACTTCAACACTGCCTTATTGACCAAACAAAGGTAATCCTTTTCTAAATAGAATTATGGGCTAGTCTTGATTGACTAGGGAAGCAAATCCAGGATATTTACATGTGTGTATGAGAAAATTTTATATCAAAGAGAAGTTGCATATTGAGAAAACATCCTAACCTAATCCATATCAAGTCCATAAGTCCGATATTAGGTCATATGTCTGATACCAGTCCTTATATCCTTTTCAGACTCACACAGAACATGCAATGACACCAAATGCAGAAAAATCACAGGTCAGTGAGTAGAAAGCATTTGGAATCCAGTTGTGGCATCTCAGTGTGGTGAGGGACTCCTTATGGCTCCTCCAGTTCCAGGCCTCTGACTGTATCAGCATAGCTGCATCAGGCTTTCTTGAAGAAGGCCTCACAGTGAAAATTAATGTGTCCTGCTAGCAGCAAGCGAGTTATCTCTTTGGTGCTTCCAAATGAGGTCATCAAGTTCCTACTTGATTGACTGGCTAGACTCTATCCTAAAGCAAGTTGACATTAGATTATGTAACTCACAAATTATAATTACAAGTGTATGGATTATGTTAGAAAGCACACATATTGGCAGAAGTACAATTCAATTATAATGATTTGTGCATTTGTTCCTAAGTTTCATGTCCAATATACAAAATATATTTACAATAACATTTCATGCAAAAATGACTTAAATCAATTCCAAGTTCAAAAGCTCAACTTCTATATCAACAAAATCAAATCATGATGAAGTTTTTGGTTTATTTAATCCTAGGGGGGGAGGAAGTCATCTTCATGGTGAAACTTGTGAGATCTATAATACAAATGATTTGCTTCCAATATACATTAGAGGAATAGACTTGTAAGCATTTCAATTATTGAGAAAGAAGTGTATATCAGCACCAAGAAACTTCAAGTCCCAGTAGAACACATTACATTAACTGCCAGAGCTTTAAATGTGTCCTCTGTTCTCAGGTTTTATGTAGGCAATGGACCTCCCCTCCAAACTCTGGACCTTAACCAAGCTCTGAATTCTATCTGGGCTCCTTTCTCCTTCCTACTGGTCTTACCTTCCAGATCTACTGCTATGGAAGGATCCATTTGTCGTTATGTGGTCCTCTTTATCTAGTCTACTTGAGCGCCAACCCAACCACCTCAGCTGAGGTGGATTATTCTCTTGCTCATTTGATCCAGCAGTCCTACTCCCTCAATTCTGGACAAATAACCGTTTCTTCCCTTTTCTCTTCTTTCCTTTTTTCAATCTTCTGGAGTGGAATCTGTCCCCTCAGTTTTGGGGCTGCAGTCCATTTCACTTGGTTCATTCCTGATCTGTACGTATGCAGAGCTACCTCTTTGAAACCTAGAATGCCAAGGGGGCTTCCCCCAGAATATAATGGATCCATTCCATGAAACCTAGGGAACTGTGAGTCTACCTTTGGAAATCTAAGCTGCTGCAGCTTGTCCTTTGGACATGTTTACCTTATATGCAGTTTTCTTTCTATCAGTTCAGTTGATCGCTGAGCTGTATTAGGGATGATTCTTTTCTTTTCTTAAATGTCAATAGATATAGCTGCTTTGGGTCAATTTATTGTATATAGAATTTCAAAAACTAAATGAGATTAAAAAAAATCATCCTACTCTCTCTCCTTCAATGGTGGATTTTCAACTCTGATACTTCTCTGTAGCCTGGGGCAATTACATAATCTGATGTCAGTCTGAGAAGGTTACCAGTGAAGGGGCGGAGTCTCACCTGTCAATCAAGTTGTAACAAATGAGGCCTCTGTGTGGGCATGACCTTCTCCTGATAATTTTGGGAATTCCTTTATTTCCTCCTTGGAGATGGAAGCCACTTCTCTATCTCTGCTCACTCTCCCAGAGACGCTCTACTGACAAGACACAAATCACGACACCCTGTGATCTAGAGAAGTCACCTTGACCAATCCTGAGGAAACCAGACCTCTGGACCTTGAGAAGCTACATAGAGATTCCTGTTAGCACTGAAATGCTTACAATACCACTGGATCCAAAAAGTTTCCAACCCACTGGCCTGTGATCGACCTGTATACAGCATTAGTGCATCTATATAGTGAGTCTGAAGAGGACTTTATAGATTCGTATCAGACATACGAGCTAATATTGGACCTATGAAATTGATCTTGACTGGACTGGGACATTTTCTCAACAGGCAATTGTTCTGGAATATAAACCTCTTTCTTTTATACATATGAGTGTCTATGAATTTGTTTCTGTAGCTTACCTGGACTAGCACACATCCATTAGAAAAAAGCTTTATCTCCTTAACATTGTCATGTTACTGAGGTACCAATATATTCTCTAAAATATAGAAACTATATTGCTTTTCTCACTTCCCTCTGAGACCTCATTAGAAATAACTTTGGCATCCATAATTCTATAATTATTCTCTTGTCTTACTATGAAGAGCATAAAAATCTGTGCAAATTCTACCTCTTACCCAATTGAAAATACACTTCCACATTTTAAGCATTTAGTAGAATATCTCTGTATTTCTATTACAAAATTCAAACAAAATGTTTTTGTTACACAGTGAAGCTATAACAGATAAAAGAAGTGTATGGATTTAACAAAGAGATGTTTATTTTCTACAGTTTAGGATGATAGACATCAGAATTCAAGTGGTGACTCTCAGGGAAGGCCTTTGTTCTCTGTTGTGTCTACTAGTGAATTCTTGTTTCTTCACAGCTTTTGTTTCTTAGTTCTCTGAAAAGCTCATGTGACATGACATTTATTTTCTCCCATCTATGCTTGATTATTTTACTCCTTGCAGGATCTTTTAATACCCGGAATGAGATTGACAGATAAAGACATTATGCTAATATTGATTTATTAAAATGACAGAACTTCAAATGGTAGTAATCCCAAGTGGGATTACAGTTGTTTGTTGCATCCTTGAGTCTATTATAACTCAAGTTATCCTATTTCAAAGAGAAACAAACACAATCATGTCCTTCCCTAGAACATAAAGTTATAATACTATTGACTTTGCAACTAGGCTATAGTTTATAGAATATGTTTTGAGAGGAGAGACTTTAAAATCTGTGGCAGGAATCACAGTTGGTAAAGCAGAAAGTCAGAAAGTTGGAGAGAAAACCTCAATGAGGTAGATTGATTTAGTAACCACAACAAGTGTCTTAAGCACTAAAATTTGTGAAGATGATGAAGAAGAAGATTTGATGACTTAAAGTGGTAATGAAAATGATACCAAAGCATTGGGTAAATTATTTCAATACTTCAAAAAAGTTTGAATTTGGAGTTAACTGTAGATCAATATCCACATGTCTACAATTCGTCACCCTGTGTTGACTTGTGCGTTGTTGTGATGCTGAAGGCTAAGTTACTAGTATTTCAAATACCAGAAGAGTGACCCAAGTGAACAGGTCTTAGCAATAGTTTCAAGGGTGAGAACAGTCTATGAAGGAGGGGTTGATGTATGATAATTTAGCTGTGGAAAACCCTATTGATAGCATCAAAACATCATCAGTTACTGAAAACATCATGAAGAAAAGCAGAACATTGCAAAAGACAGTGTCAGTCATTATGCCCCCGAAGTCAGAAATCCATGAAATTATAACTGAGGAAGGGTACACAGAGTGTTCCTTAAAGGCAAGGATGGCGAGATTTTGGACAATTGTTAGGAATGACCAGTATGTGGAGAACATGATTCTAGGTAAAGTGGAGAGGTAGTCAAAATTTTAAAAAGCCCTAATAAGATGGATTAACACAGTGGCTGCAACAAAGGTCTCAAAAGTGATCACAATTGTGAGCATGGTATGAAATTGGGCAATGTTTAATTCTGTTGTAAACAGTGTCTCTCAATGAGTCAGTATCTAAATTCATCTTGTTATTAGAACACTTACATTCATTAATTATAAGCCTCTAAAATGTTCCTTTTTCTTTATTTTTTTGTTTGTTTTGTTTTTGGAGGGCATCACTGCCCTCTGGTGGTCGTGGGAGCAACCCAGCCTTGCTCCTGGAGAGCTGCTGCTGGATTTGAACCCCCAAGTCAATGGGTCTCAGTCCTGCACTCAACCACTATGCCACCGGGGCTCAGCCCTCTTTTTTTTTTTTTTTTAAAGGAAAAAACGTTTCATGATCAATTTTATCATTGATAGATAAGCTAAATATTTGTATTTATACCTCTATTTTCTCACTAATATAATAAATTCTAATCCAATAACTGTTGAAAATAATTTTATTTTTGTGTTATATATTTATCATATAGTGTGAATATGAAGATATTCAGAAATACTACATTAGCTTATATTTTATAATGCATATTTTATTGTCAATTATTTGCCCATATAGTCTTTCAGTATTTCAACCGAAGGTTGAAATTTTTCTTGAATCCTTTTCCTTTGCTGTTCCTATTTCTTCTCTTTTTTAAATTCATTTTGGGGGGGCTCACACATCACTTTTCACAATACGTAGTTGCATATACTGTGCCTTGCACCTTCACATGCCTGCTTTCATTAACCTTCTCCAAATACCTGCTTTTCCACTTGAGCCCTTAATATCAGCTTCTCATCCTCCCGCCCCTCCTCCCCATTCTTCTCCTTCCCCACCCCAGTCCTCATTACTTTATAAATTATTATTGTTTTGTCATATCTTACACTGCCCAACATCTCTCCCTGTCCACTCTTCTTAAAGTCCGTCCTCCAGATAGGAGGCAGTCTGTAGATCCCCACAGTTAGCTCCCTCTCTTCACCACACCTTCCCTCCACCCATCTGGTAACTCCACTCCCACCACTGAGCCCGAGGGGTTCATCTACCTCAGGTTCCCTGTATTTTCAGCTCTCTTCTCTGCCAGTGTACCTTCTGAAGTCTAGCTGGATTTGCTAGGTAGAGTTGGGGCCATGAGAGTTGGGGGGAGGAAGCCTTCAGGAAATAGAGGAAAATTGTATGATTCATTGCTACCTCACTTTACCTTCACTGGCCCAACTCCTCCCCTTGACTCCCCTGTAAGGGGGTGTCTAATTGCCCACAAGTGGGCCTTGGGTCCCCACCATGCACTCCTCTTCATTCTTATTGATTTGATTCTTGTTCTTTGATATTTGATGTCTGCTCCCTTCAACCCCTCATGATCATACAGGTTGGTGTGCTTCTTCCATGTGGGCTTTGCTCCTTCTGTGCTAGATGCCCACTTGTTTACCTTCAAGCCTTTAAGATCCCAGCTACTTTATTGCTTGGTGGTTGGGCGCCTTCTGTTTCCTCCACTCTGTCTGCCTCTCCACCCTTTTGTCCTCCCAATCATGTTGGGAGGGTGGCCACATAATATGATTTTTGTTCTTTGATGCCTGATACCTGGTTCTTTCCACTCCTCATGGTCGCACAGACTGGTGTGCTTCTTCTATGGTGAGCTTTGTTGCTCCATTTGGTCATTCTCAAGCCTTTAAGTCCCCAGGCATTATATCTTTTGATAGCTGGGTACCATCAGCAAATTATATATAAGGTACTATGAACTGCCAGAAGAACAAACTTGCCTGTCTTGGAAGAGGTGGAACCAGAATGTTGCTTAGTAACTAGGGATACTTTTCTCATGTACTTTGAAGAGTGCAGTACATGTAAAAAGACAATGCATGATAAATTAGAGAGTCATAAAAAAAGGAGAAACCCTTTGACAAGATACATTGATTCAATGGCTGCAACAATGGGCTCAAACTCAAGAAATACCACAGGACCTGGTGGTGTTTCTGTCATGGTATATAGTGTGGCTTTGAATTAGAACTTAAGTGAGAACACTTGAAAACAAATGTGTAGAAGTCATCAAGGATTTTTTCTTGTTGAACATGAAATCAATACACAGGGAAACATCAATTGAGAGATTAAAAGACATGACACATTGGGAAATCTACTTTACAAGTCCTCTATATAGCATTGACAAGCAATGCTTTTACTTGGGGACTAAGGTGTTACTCAATCAAATCAAATTCTTTTTTAACTCTGACATGTGCATGTGAAAAATTGAAATTACAAAATAAGACCCAAGAAGAACAGATGCATTTGAATCATGATGCTGGAGCAGAAAATACCATGGAATCCTAAAAAGATAAAACAAGTCTGTCTTGGAAGAAGGAGATCAGAGGCATCCTAGGAAGCAAGGATGGTGAGACTTCATCATACATACTTTGTACATATTGTCAGGAGAGACCAGTCCTTGTAGTGGGATAACACGCTTGTTCAAGTAGGGAGCAGCAAAAGAGATGACACAAAAAGAAAGGTGACACAATGGCTTCCACAATAGGCTAAAATATAGGAACAATTGCGAGGATGGCACAGGACCCAATAGATTTCCCACATAGATTTCACAATGTGTTGTGTGTTCTAATATCTCAATTGATGCTTCCCTGTGTCTGATTCTGATGTGGAGAAGGTAGGAAGGTGCTGTGGGTCAGAACCTACCTGAGGTCACTGAATGACAACTAACAATGATAGCAACAACTTAAAACTATAGATCTAAGGGGCATGAATAACTCAGAATAATGAGCGTTCTCATGTTATGAGAGAACTTCAAGATGAAAGCTTCTTCATTTACCAGTATGCTTAATATTGTTTGATATTAATTTACCCCAAAGTACTATGTTTGCTAAATAATTGTCAAATTTACTTGTTGCCAGGAAATGCGGCAGCAATTTTGACATATACTTTAAGCCAGACTCTATACTAACAAAGCTGGACAACAAGCACGAAAGTATATAATAAGCCAACAGACAACACTATCACTGACTCTTGATGGCTTGTTGGGAGAACCAGAATGACTGAACTTGACTTTCATTTGTAGACACCATTAATGTAATCCTCCCCTAGTTTTCTTCACATTTTACTAGACATTATTTTATAATTTTACTCTTCCTAGCAGTGATATTTTATAAAAAGTAGATTACCTAAGATATAGTCTTTATTGTGTCTTTTTTGTTTTTTGCTTGACTTACACTTACGGATAATTTAATAGTTCTGTTGTTACTAATAAATATCAGGTTATGCTCCTAATACAAAATTCTCTTCTGAATTTTGGACTAATATTGATCAATTGATCCTCTGAACTTTAATTTCAAGTAAACAATCTTTAAATATTAAAAATGAAATTTTCTTTTTTTTTTGGAGGGGGGGCGGAAGTAGGAGCCCCAGTCTTGCTCCTGGAGAGCTGCTGCTGGACATGAACCACTAACCCTGTGGGCCGCTGTCCTGCACACAACCACTACACCATGGGGACTTAGCCAAAAATGAAACTTTCTATTAGCTATCACATATGAATGAAAACAGATACAGAGTACACTAAGATTCTCTATTCTCTGAAATCTCTTAGGAAATATTTATTTACTTAGTTCCATTTCTCAGTCACATATTTTGACATCATATAACAATACTTTTAAAAAATGTGTCCAGAATCTTATTTGCAGGAGATATCTAAAGTTTGTTGGAAATATATATTATTAAAGAGCTCTGCATTATTTTAAAAATTCACCAAAACACTTTGCTGGATTAACTATGTCTGGACAGGATCAGGTTGGGAGTCAGTCAGTAAGATGGAAAATATATTAGGTAGAGAAGAACCCTGTTGTAGCAACTCAGATTCTGCTAAAATTGAAGCAAGAGAAAACATCAGTTAGAGTGCATTTGGGTGGAAGAATGGTGTAATTATGGATGTTTTGCAAAAAGCTTATGGGGGCAGTGTTATAAGAATGGATTGGCACAAGAAGAAGAATGCAAAAGAGGACATTTTGGGGGTCACGTGGTAGGGAAGCAATTCAGACTGACACCAAAAAATGAACCAAATCAAGAAGGAAGCACTCCTGGTTGGACAGTCAGGAGGAGAGAATGATGGGTCTGATGGTTCCTAAGGGTCACAGGGAAAGAGGGGGGAGGGGGCATGGACAGGCTTATGGATGGGGGGAGCCACAAATGGTCTGGAATTGGTGGCGAGAAGTGTGTGGGAGGTCTGGTAGGGCTTTAGCGAAGGTAATGTAACTGAGAGGAAGCACTAAAACTCAAATAAGGGCTGAACAGGAGGAAGTGGAACAGGAGGAAGATAGAAGGAAACAGAGGAAAGAGCTAGAAGGCAAAAGGCACTTGAAGAGGTCTAAACACATACATATATATAATTATTTATTATAAGGAGGGAATAAATCCAAGAACATATATTTATGGGTTCATTATTAAGGTAGCAAAAGGACCTTGAGTCCTCACCCAGGTGCTCCCTCAATAAAAGAACACTTTTTTCTATGAATCGGTTATTTCATGATGTTCACTCACCCATTAAAGTAGAGATCACTGAAGTAAAATGGGTGCATAAGCAAATGTGGTGAAGAAAGCTGATGGTACCCAGCTATCAGAGAATACAGCATCTGGGGTCTTAAAAGCCTGAAGATAAGCAAAAGGCCATCTAGCTGAGAAGTGTCCATGCCCACATAGAAGAAGCACACTAACCAGTGTGGCTGCAAGGTGTTGAAAGGATTAAGTCACAGGCATCAAACAGAAAAAAAACCAAACAAGCATATCACTGTGTGATCACCTTCCTGAGGTGATCACTGAGGACATATGGAGGCATGACCAAGAGTGGTGAAGAAAACTGATGGTGCCTGGCTATCAAAAGATATAGCGTCTGGAGTCTTAAATGCTTGAGGGTAAGCCAGCAACCATCTAGTTGAGGAGCAACAAAACCCACCATAAAAGAAGCAGACCAGCCTGTACAACAATCAGGTGTTGAAAGAATCAGGTATCAAGCATCAAAGAACAAAAATTATATCAATATATGCCCCCTGAGGAAAATTGGGTACAGAGGCAAACAGAGTGCAGGAAACTGATGGTGCCCAACTACTAAATGATAAAGTGTCTGGAGTCTAAAGGCTTTAGGATAAATGAGTGGCTATTTAGCCCAGAAGCAGCAAAGCCCACATGGAAGAAGCACACCAGTCTGTATGATCAAGAGGGGTCAAAGGGAGCAGATATGAAGCATCAAAGAATATGAAGCACTTAACGGATGAGGGGGAGAACATGGTGGGGACCCAAGTCCATTCCTGGGCAATTTACAGAGGAATCACAGGGAGGAGAAGGCCCAGTCAGGGTGCAGTGAGTTAGAGATGAAACTAACAATTTTCCTCTAGTTCTTAAAGATTTCCTCCCCTCACCCCCATCTATCATGATCCTAATTTTACCCGACAAATGCAACTGGAATCAAGAGGTACACTGTACAGAAGGGAACTGGAAATTCAGGGAACCTAGGGCAAATGAACCCCTCAGGACCAGCAATGAGAGTGGAGTTACAGGATGGGTGGAGAGAAGGTGGGGACCAATCACAAGAACCTACACATAACCTGCTATCTGGAGGACAGACATCAGAGGAGTGGTCAAGGGGAGAGATTGGGCAACATAAGATAAGACAAAATAATAGTTTATAAAATAATGAGGGGTGGTAGGGAAGGGGTGGAGAGTGGAGGGGAAGGGATTAGAAGCTGAATTCAAGGGTTCAATTGGAAAAACAGAGATTTGGAGAATGACGACAACAGCAGGCAGGTGAAGGTACTTGACACAGTATATGTATGGATGGATGGATGGTGATATGTGATGTACGATCCCCAATAAAATGATTAAAAAAAGGAATGGATTGGCAACTCTGACTGTCCCCTTCTAACAAGGTTGCCTCTGGCTTCAGCAGTTGTTTTGATATTTGGTAATACTAGTCTTGGTGCTTTCATGAATTCAGCATGGAATCAAAATCTCATCCCTATAAAAGTGGAGCTTAGCTGTCTATAGTGAAGAAATATTAATTATCATGACTTTATTACCTAGTGTTGTAATTAAAAAATGAATGCATGAATACACAAACTGGCACATAAATACAAAACACAAGTGAAAGGCCAAATAAGATAAATTTATTTTCTTTAAATTGTGGAAGGTAGAATTTCAAATTGAAATGTCAATTCTAGGACTCACCAGCCCTAGAAGTTGAGTGATACTTTAGGCTTACCTCCCCCTTATGTGTATCTTTGTGTCTAAACTGCTGAGTTGCAATGAACTCAGTGGCACCCAACAACAACTGCTATCTCAGAGAGAAATTCTTAGCTGGCTCACCTCACAAGGAAGTTGATGTTCATACGCACATACATACACACGCACATGCACACACACACGTGCCTTCTAGCATGTCTTAGATTTAACAGTGCCACAAAATACACATCTTGTAGTCCTGGGCTCTGTGCTTATGGATGTGATCCTGATGCTTTTTGTTAATAGCTTTCTTTTTTCTTTCTTTTTTTTTTTGCTGCCCTTCTACTTTAGCAAACATGACTTTTTTTCTCTGGTCTTTCTTAATCAGATTTTCAAAGCAGTGAGATAAAATCCTAATAGCCATGCATTTTTTCTGCACTTCTTCCAAGACACGCGTCTTTGTACTTTGGGCGTTTCAGGGTACTTTCAAGATTCTTCACTAAGGTGATAGTTCAAATGCATCAATTCTTCTTTGGTCTTCTTTATTCAATGTCAAACCTTCACATGAACTGAAAGCACTAATGTACCATGGCAGGGGTCAAGTGTATCTTAGTCCTCAAAATGATTTGTCAACACTTGGAGGTATTGTGCAGCAGATTTACCCAGTGCAATGCTCTAGTTTAGCTTGTGACTACTGCTTTCATAGCATAGATTTTTTAATCCAAATGGATGAAATCCTTGACAACTTTATTTTATTTTCCATTTATTATGTTATTATCTACTGATTATAACAGTCATGATAGACTAATTCAGAAAATGATCTATAATCTGGGCTAATAAGAAAGGGATATTTGTTTTGTTTTCCATTAAATGAAAAGATAATATAAAAGAAATTAATCATGTTGATAATAGTAAAAACAAATATGAGAAAATATTATGAACATTCAGACATTTACCATGACTGACACAGTATGGTTACAAGTCAACTTACTTAAAACAGAGAAAAAGCCCGAAAAATACATACTAATAATTTGTCATTCAACTTCATGCCATCATCTACTCCATTTTATTGTCAAGATTAGTACTCATGGACACAAGTTTATCTTTTTTTTTTAAGGAATACTCAATTTCTGAAGGAGTAAGTATCCAGTGGTCTGAGGAAAACAGTTTATGTCCTGTCATGGGAAACAGAGACCCCAGAAGGAAGACTCTGATGTTGGGTTGATGAGTTCATTGTTGACAGATAAAATCTTTTCTATTGATACTTCTATGAAATATTATTTGATAATGCTTCCAAAACTCCAGAATTCTGGTTAAATATCATTAAAAAGTGAGTGAAATGGAAATTATTTGTGATAAAACTCATTTAAAATTTGAATAATATAAATTGGCATATCAATTGTCATTATTACTGCAAAACAAAATTGTTTACTGACATATAGCATGCTATTTACTAAATTTAAGCTATTAATATACTGAGAGGAGGAGTATACTGTGACCAATAAGTATGTTATCAAATCTTTAAGATTTTATCAAATCCTACTATGTGCATTATGATTACTCTGAATTGATGAGAACATTTAAGCTTAGAAATTTAATCATTTAAATATTTTTAAAGGCTTACACAAACACTGAAAACTTATTCTAAATTTGCTAGCCCAGAAAATATCCTTTTAATAATATGAACTGAATAAATTTAGAGAATATAAAGCAATTGGAAAAATATTCTTTGTCTTTTAACTTATAAAAGACCTAATTTTTGTGTAGTGCTAATTTACAAATTCAAAAGGGTTTAAAGGAAAGACATCTTTTATAATTTAAATTTATTTTATTTACATAAAAATAACGTTTCAAATTTTATTTCATTATAAAATTAAAACATATGATTATAAATTATTAATAAATCATTTATTATTCTAACTTTGTTATAAATGTAGTAACAGAAATAGAGGTAAGAATGATACAAGGCATGAAGCAAGGACTTCAAATGTTCTTTGGAAGTTAGAACATACACAAAACAAAATAAAATGTTTCCCCCGCCCCTGTACTTCAAAAGAAAATAGTTTTGTAAGAGCTTTGTTGTTTAAGTATCTGCTCCCAATAATTTTATATAGAACTAATAGGAAACAAAGCTAACATAGGTCACACATTTGGAAAAGACAAACCATAAGAGTTGTCATAGACAATTACATATATTAAAGGTAAGAAAAATAAAAGCGGATGATTTAACTCTGCAGCACTTGGGAGAGTGCTGCTTAGGAAATTCATAAGGTTTTTATTTCTGCAAAATAAAAAGATAAAGGAAATTATTTATCTATGAAAGGCCCTAGGAAAATGAAATTAATAAAAACATTTTTCTAGATTACTGATTTTTTATTTTTATAAAATTTTATAAATTCTTTGAGATAAGTTTATGCCTTATGAATAAATCAATATTTATTTATGCTATGAGCAAAAATAGATTATTACTAAACTCTTAAGGACTCGTAGTGGTGCTGTCAGGAGTGCTGGTGGCACAGTGGCTGAGGACATGGTTGCAAACTACCAACAGAGCATTGGGACAATGGCCAGACTGGCTACTCCCAAAGACAGCTAAGATCTCAGAAATTCCCGTGGCAATTCTACCCTGTCCTAGAAAGGGGGAACCAATTTCAGGGATCTACGTATAACCTTCTCTCTGGGGCACGGACAACAGGAAAGTGAGTGAAGGGACACATTGGACAGTGTATGATATGAAAAAGTAATAACAATTTGTAAATTATTAAGAGTTCATGGGGGAGGGGGAGGGAATGGAAATATGGGGAGCTGGTAGTGGGGGGGTGCTAAGTGGAGGGAGGATGTTTTGAGAGTGATGATGACAACAGGTGTGCAAGTGACCTGCATACAATTGATGTATGTTTGGACCGTGATGGGAGTTGTATGAGTCCCCAATGAAATGATTCATTAAAAATAAAAAGGAGGGAAGAAAGGAGAGCTTATACCAAGTGGAAAATATTTGGAAATGAATATGGCAACATGTGTACAAATGTGCTTGATACGGGTGATGTATTCAATGTTATAAGAGCTATAAGAGCCCCCAATAAAATCACTGAAAAAAAAAAAAGAATCATTGAGAGTGGCATCAGGTTGGTATCTACCGAATTATCTTTGGAGAGTGGAACTGACCCAGCTTCCAGTTAAGGCACTTTGCTGATTTAAAGATTTGTAACTATGGAAATGCTATATAGAATTTCTTTTTTTGGGGGGGGGGGAAGGTATCACTGCCCCCTGGTGGGAGTAGGTGGTCCAGCTTTGCTCCTGGAGAGCTTCTGCTGGATTTGAACTGCCAACCCAGTGGGCTGTAGTCCTGCACTCAACCACTACACCGCCGGGGCTCAGCCTCTATATAGGATTTCTATGAGTCAGAAGTGACTTGAAGGAAGTTGATTTTTCAATAATTATAAAACCAAAAATTTGGGCTGAACTCTGGTGACCTAGGTAGTTGAGTGGGGCACTGTGGCCTGCGGGCTTGGCAGTTCAAATCCAGCGGTGACTTTCAGGAGCAGCAGTGGGTACCGCCCATGACCACCAGAGGGCAGTGATGCACACACCTCCCCTCCCCAAAAAAAAAGAAAAAATTTGTTTTTCTGATTCCATAAACTGGTAAATAAGCATAAATTTAAATAAATTAACTTGTAAAATATTAAACGTTGGTATTAACTGAATTAAAATAAAGTACAGATGTTTTTCTTCTTTGACCATATGAAAAAGGAAAACGGAATTTTCTTTAATGGATTTATTTTTTAAAGTACAAGTGAGTTGATTTAGTGCAAATGTTCATCTTTTTAAGTGTATTGCATATAAAAGTATATCAATTTCTAAAACAACTTATAGAACACTAAATACATGAATAAATATTCAAATATTATGTTTCTATCATGTTAAAATGTTAGAAATTCCTGAATTACACTCTTTATTCTGTTAATATTCTGTTAATATATCATTTCTTTGAACCTCAGTCTTAAAAAAAAGAAATTGAAGAGTCAAGCAAGTGATACACTAGCATTATTTTCTTTCTGTTACAAATATTTGAACCTTCCTGCTTCAAATTCACATAAATTTCCTATAACTTGGATCATTCCTTCTTGTGTTATACTTGACATGTACTTCATATATATCTAAAAACCAGCAAACTGTCAAAAGTTTTTCTTCTCTATTTTCACAGCCAGCTAATCTGCCGATTATACCAAGAGATTGAGAGTAAAGTGGTAGGGGATGGAGTCTGCGCTAGTAGGACACGGGGAAAATTGGGGTGCTGTTTAGTTGGAAAGAGTATGAATTTTTATTCCCAAATGAAAGTCTGATTCCATGGAAATAGCAATGAGACTCTGTTGAAAGAGTGAGACTCATGTTTAGGAGATAAGCTTGTTTTCGATTTGAACAGCTGTTTTTCTGTGTTTGAAGATTAGTGGAAATGGATGCCTACACTTGTATTTCTTTTAATCCTCTGAATAATCCCTCAAAGACTTCTAATTTTGTTTTGCTTGTTTCCAATTAAATATATAACAACTCTCTAATGTGTATAATTTCCATAATTTCCATCCCGGTTAAAATAGAGCTTTTATTGTTCCTTAAGGAATCGTTAGTAGGTCCTACCAATTAGCCTTCTACAAGAACATTTTCTTTGTTTGCTTTATCATATGCGCTTCACACAGAATTGATAGTTTGATAGAGGCTTTGAAAGCCAGTAAGGAATATTAAGAGAATGTTAAGGCCACTAAGGAATATGTTTAAAATTATTATACAAAATTTTCCATTAAATGTGGCTTTCCATGGTGTGATTTCTTAAATAGTTTAGGAAAACAATTACAGAATTTAAATTATACTTGAAGGTGCACATCATTGATTATCTCAGGATACTTTTTTTTAACACAACTTTCATACACAATCTAGTTCAGACCATGCAACCTCAAAATGACAAGTATAATTGCAAATTGATTTTCATGAAATTATCCCATTTATAACTATGTACTTAAGCAGCAGAGAAGTGAAACTATGAAGGAAGAAAATATTTGACTAGGAATTGACACACATTTAATTGTTTGTAAATTATTGAGAAGCTCAATTCTCTGTAGCCTATCAAAAATTCAGTTGTCTCTAACCCTTAAACTCATAATTCTGCAAAAAGAAGTAAACAAATCATTTCTCAGAGACATATCTAAAACTGTACAAAATTCTTAATGGGTTCTAGAAAAGTGATTCATGGCAAAAGATAAGGCCATCTAAGATTATTAAGCAACAGTGCTAGTTTAAGGAGGGATGGAATATATACTGGTTCCATATAGACTGGAAAAAAAGATTAACGATCTTAAAAAAGAAGGCAGACAACAGAAATGTGGTGTTAGAAGTCAATAACTGGAGGATAATGTAAGCGGTTAAAATATTACATATTTTTAATCTAACATTGAATATCTAAGAGGCTTAGCTCTTACTCAAAGGGTAAAATTTGCCTAGTTAAATTAGTGCTCTGTCCGGGAGTAATATAAGACTGAGGAGGTTCGGTTGCATAACATAATACATACTAAAGGTTTGCTATGTATACTGCAGTGACAACAGTCTGAATTGAATCTCAGAAAAGCAATTACATGAAAGTTCACTTGTCAAGTACCACTGGCAGCACATATATTGGTACATCAGAAACATTAGGGCTGAGCCCCGGTGGCGTAAGTGGTTGAGTGTGGGACTGCAGCCCGGGGGCTTGGCGGTTCAAATCTAGTGGAAGCTCTCAGGAGCAGTTCTGGGTAGCTCCCACGACCACCAGGGGGCAGTGATGCCCCCCCTCAAAAAAACAATTAGGCATATTTAGCTGTTGAAGTACAAAAGAACATACTCTATAGGGATCATAGTGCTGGTTCAGTAAGAAGCATTTTGGAAAATTCTGAGGATTCAAACAAGGACATTAAGACAAAGTTATTATTAGATTGAAGGCTGTCAAAAAGTGAATGCAATTTAGTAATCAACCAAAGCAGAGCAGAGCAAACAAAAGCAACTGCCATCAAATCGATCTGGAGGTTTGCAAATATTTATGGGGGCCTACAGCTTCTTTTCTCTTGGCAAGTTAGTTTGAAATCTGAATCACCTCCTGAGCAGATAGCAACCCAAGGCCTGATCCACTGAGTAATATGCTAACCTTATTGTTTGTCTCGAAGGAGGGAAGGTTCCAACTTGGTTAGAATTATCATTGGTCAAAAAGCCTCAATCACTTACTATTCTTAATATGGCATGTTAAATATTTTTGAGAGTGAACGTTGTATTACAGTAAACAAGGGTAGATGGTAATTCCTTATGAAAGTTTTATTTGCGCTGGATTTTGGTCTATTTTTCACTTTGCCAAGCTCGAAAAAGGAGAAATAAAAAGATGAAGAGAATACTGATTCAAATTAAGAAAGAGAATTTAACTTCAGCTATAGGAAAATATGGTCTAATTTTTAATGTAGTATATTGTGCTCTGAAATTTATATAACAAATAAATTTTCAATCATTAAATAGCTTTCACATTATTCAATAATATTAGTGGCAATTATCACAATGACTTATGATCACAGGATATTTTAATGTGTTGAATCAAAGTAGTCTTTTTAGTGAAGTGGCTGTTTATACTCTTTGCTCACTTGAAAGCTGGATTGTTGACATATTATAATTTTTATAGGTTTTAGGGGTTAGAACCATTGCAGATATATCATCCCCCATTCTTCCCTATCTATAGATTCTTTCTTAATACTTTAGTGAAGTTTTTTGATAAACATAAATATTTATTTATTTTTTGTTCTGAGTTGCCTTGGTGTCAGTTATGACTCAGCAACCCTATGGACATGTAGGCCCAGTCTGGTTCTGTGTCAGCATCTCAATTGCATGCTTCAGTCCACTGTTGCATCTGCTGTCAATCCATCTCCTTGACACTCTCCTGTCTGGGGAATGGCTTCTCCTAAGACCATGTTCAACCTAAGTCAAAGTCTTGCTAACCTCTCCTAATGGAGAATTTTGGATGTACTTCTTCCAAGACAGATTTGTGTGTTTTCCTGATATACATGGCACTTTCAATATTACTTGCCAGTATCATTATCAAATAGATCAGTTCATCTGTGTTCTTCCTTATTGATTATTTGCGTTTCACATGTGTATAAAGCAATAGAAAATTGTGTCAGGTGCACCTTAAATATGGGAATGGAATCTTTTTTCTTTTTTTAACTCTTTAAAAAAGTCTTAATTACTTACTTTGTATTCTGCTATTTGTGCATTTGGATATCCTATTTATGTCACAAATTAGATTCCCTAGCTCTCTCTATGCCTGGTGCATGTATTAATCCTTGGAGGAAATGCTTTCTATTCTCACAGAAAGTTACTGGAGCCATTCTACCCCGTCCTAGAGACTTGATAAGAATGAAAATCAATTAGATTCAATATATTCATTTACATAGTCCTTTAACTGTGTCTATGTTTCCCCTGATCTTTAAACTTTTAGGTTTTCTATTTAGTGCTTTAGTCCATTTTTCTTAATAAACATTTATGAACATTATATATATTCAGTATTAAAGAAATGGTGTATTCAATTCAAGAAAGCAATTTTTTTCAGATTACATTATATTATGCATATTCCAATAATTCAAATAATGGATCAAAACAAATTATTTTGATTTCCTAAAATCTATAGAGCTCTTTTCCTTCAATGTGTACCATAATTTCCATTAGGGGTTTAATTTTCCAAAATGAAACAGTGATGACAAATACTGAAAAAAATGAATAGAGTTTCAATGAGATAAGAGTCTTTTTTATGCAGCCCAAAGCAAATAACAATAGCTTAAAATAAACTATGAAATTAAAAAATTTGAATACCAAAATAGAAAAAA
Source organism: Nesogale talazaci (assembly GCA_004026705.1). Classification (NCBI taxonomy): domain Eukaryota; kingdom Metazoa; phylum Chordata; class Mammalia; order Afrosoricida; family Tenrecidae; genus Nesogale; species Nesogale talazaci. Next base: position 55,943 of record PVJH01002438.1, on the reverse strand, counting down.
TGAAAACATCTAAATGATATCAAATTGAATTGCTTAAAATTTAATTAAGTAAAACATAAATCCTTGCCCATGCCAATAGATTCTACATTGAACATAATGCTGCTTATTGGTCCATTTGTGATAACTTTAGTCTTCTTTATGTTGAGCTGTAATCAGACCTGAAGGCTCAGTCTTTGAACTGTTCATAGGAACCCTCTTGGAGTTGCTAGCAGTGCAAACCAGGCACTGTCCACCTCCCTGCTTTCAAGTTCCTGAAGACTGATATTCACCTGTTCCACGAGTCTCCTGAACTGATTGTTTCCATGTGTCTTCACTTTGTGTCTGTCTTCTTTCTCCCTACTGGAGAGAAATAGTATTTGCACCTTAGATGCTTTAGAGACCACAGTCACTACTAACAAATGTAAGATGCAGAACATTGTGCTTATAGGCTATATTATGCCAATTGACTGGAGGTCTCCAATGCCTATGACTTAGATCCCACATGGTCAGCATCTCATTCTCTAGGTCTTTGACTATGCCTGAGTTTGCATAAGCCTGTCACTGGAATATCCCTCCACATTCATGGATACCTTGCAGCAAAGATAAATAAACTCACTGCCATCGAGTTGATTTCAAGTTAGCAAACCTGTAGGACAGGGTAGAACTGATCATGTGCATTTGGGAGACTATAATACACAGTGAAAACCTCATCATTCTCCTGCAAAGATAAACACTTGTGCATAAAAATCCTCTGCCATGGGCTGAGCCCCGGTAGCGTGGTTGTTGTGTGCAGGACTGCGGCCCACTGGGACGGAGGTTCAATTCCAGCAGTGGGGCTGGGCCTCCTACTCCCACCACCGGACAGCAGTGATGCCCCAAAAAAGAAAGAAAACATCCTCTGCCAAATAGATACATGTATGTGTATATATGTGAGATATATGTACATTTACCCTCCCCACACCCCATTGGATTTTTTCAAAGCTATGTATATAAATATTTTTACAAAACAACCTTATCACCTTCAAAGTACTTTCCATTACACTTTATGCATTTGTCAAATCTATGAGTCCCTTGAAAACATTTTTCAAACTCATCTATTTGGATAGCTGACAGCACCTCCCTCATTTTTTTTTCTTCGCTTCTTCTATGTCATCAAATCTCTGTCCTTTCATGTTCCTCTTCATTCAATGAAAGAATAAACCACACGGAGCAAGGTCAGGTGAGTAAGATACATGGGGCAATGCAGACGTTGTTTTTTTGCCAAAAACTGCTGCACTGAGATGGCTGCCTATAAGGGGCTTTGTTGTGGTAGCAAAATCAGTGCCCCATCTGCCGCACATCAGGATTTTATTATACATTATTACTTAATCTTTTCAGAACCTCTAAATAGTGAGCTTGATAAACAGTTTGAAATGGTGGAACGTACTCCAAATACACTGTTATAAGTACACATTTTAATACATTCAGGAAATTGACTGATGTCCAGAATGAGGTTTGTCATCAATCAACATTTCACCTTTTTTGAAATGAGAAAACCATTTACTTCTTGTATTTTTTTTTTTTTGCATCGGTCTTCTGTGCAAGTTGTGTTCAACATAATAAGTTTCTGTGGTGTTTTTTTCCCCTGAGCAGAACATGAAAGTTTATAGTCTCATGCTTTTCTCTAAAATTGACCATCACACAAAAAAAAAACAAGGTTCAAGGGTAACTGATTTCATGAAATACTTCAGTGTGACTACAGAGATCTTTTCTAGGTTACGCCACTGGGTGCACTAACTCAGAGGGAGTTGCTTGATGATCAGTGGGAAAAAAGTACTCCCTTAGAAAAGCTCTGCGAAGCAGTTTTTTTCTGTATTTTTTGGTGTATCCCCTCATATATATCAGTACCATTGAGTCAATTCCCATTCAAATAAACCCTATAAGATGGGGCAGAACTGGCCCTGGGCATTTCCAAGACTGTAACTCTTTGTGGAATTAGAAAATCCCATCTTTCTCCCAAGATCCCATTTCACTCTCACTCTCCATCTCTTTCTATTCAGTTTAATTGTCTATCCATACAACTTCTCATAAATCACAATTATTCAAGGATTGCATATACTCCAGTATATACTCCTGTTGACTTAATCCTTTCAATTCTCCAAGGGTCTTCCTCTGTCTCATCATTTTTTTCCTTGTTTTTTTTTAAATTTTATTGGGGGCTCTTACAGTTACTACAACATTCAGTACATCATTTGTATCAAGCACATTTGCACACATGTTGCCACATACATTTCCAAACATTTTCCACTTGAGCCCTTGGTATAAGCTCCTCTTTTAAAAAACAAAACAAAAAGACCTCCCCTTTCTCCTCCCCCCCTTTTTTCAGTGAATCATTTTATTGGGGGTGTCTCATCATTTTTTAACATCAATTTTGGTGAAGTGGAAAGCAATATACAATAAGTATTTACATGTATAAAAGAGGGACAACATTCACTTATTGTATATTGCTTTCCACTTCACCAAAATTGATGCTTGTCCCTCTTTTATACATGTAAACTCAAATAATCTCTCTTTTAGTGTGCACATCTGTTTTTGATAGTCTACAATAATAGTGATCTAATAAAATACTTTTTATTTACTAATTTGACTCAATATAATGTGTTCTAGGTTCATCTGTTTTATTCATTATTTCAGACTATTTTTCTTTAAAAATCCTTAATATTCCATTGCATGGCTGTAATAAAGTTTATGCATTCTTCAATTTAAGGATGTTTAGATTGTTTCCTTCATTTTACTATGGTGATTAGTCTTATCATGAACATGAGTGTTCATATCTATCCTTGTTATGACTCAGATTACTCTAGGATATAAGCTAATAGAGGTATAGCCAGCTCATGTCGTATTTCTACTCTCAACTTTTTGAAGCAGCCCACACCATTTTTCAGTTGGTATATATTTTTCCGGTCACATCATAGAAGTGAGGGTTCATTTCTCTCCTGGTCAGCGTTTGTTGTTTTTCATGTGCTTCTTTAAATAATAATTTTCCTATTCAGGCTGAGGTGAGATGACATCTCCTTATTGCTTTGATTTTCATTTTCCAAATGGCTAATGATTATAAGCATTGATTTATATGTTACTTGGTGACCTGAATATCTTCTTTGGCTCTGATCATCTGTTTCATCTTTTATTTGAATTATTGGTTGATGTTTTCTGTAATCTTCAGTGTTTAGTCATCTGTGTGATATGCCATTCGTTGTCAAAAGTTATCCCCAATCTGTGGTTCTCTTTCTTTCAACTATCTCAGTAAAATCCTATAATGAACCAGGCCATGACATCTAAAGGGAGCATCCAGTCTGTTTCCTCTGTGTGTGTGTAGTTACAGTTAGAGTTGATTGGATTATGTACTTGTGCTATGTATTAGGGACTCTAAATCTGATTTTATTTGTTTTGTTTGTTTGTTTTGGAGTTTTTTGTTTTTGTTTTTAAGGCATCACTGCCCTCTGGTGGTGGGAGTAGGAGGCCCAGCCTTTGTTCCTGTGGAGCCGCTGCTGGAATTGAACCTCCATCCCAGTGGGCCGCAACCTGCGCACAACCACTACGCCACCGGGGCTCGGCCCCTGATTTTATTTTTAATTGATGATCTTTTATATTCTAGGTTCTACATTTAAATTGTGATCCATATTTCATTTATTCTTGTATATGATGTGCAATATAAGTCTATTCCCTCCTTCAAGAAATGCAAATGCACTTTTTCCATATTATTTGTTAGAGACAATTATTTCTACATTAGCTATGGTTCATCACTTTGTAGAAGATTAGTGTCCCATAGGCATAAGGGATGATTTCTGGACTCTCACTTTAGCTTTCTGGGTCTGTGTGTCTTTGTACTGCCAAGACTAAGCTCTGTTGACGCGCATTCATTGTCTTAGGGTTTGCTCTGACGGCTTTGTTTACCTGTGTCTCTCTCATTCCCATCAGTTTAAGGAATGAGGCTGGACTCTGGATCAGTCCTGCATTGCTGATCACAGACACTGATTCATGATTAAAGAGCCGCCAACAAAGTAGAAGCAGAAGGTTAATCCTTCAACCTAAGGGTATGCATATGCTTCACCACTGGGTCTCCTGTGGCACTTCCAGTAAGTGTTGCACTGCCATCCCCCACTGCAGTGCTTCACACTCAGCAGCTGAGTCACAGGTGAAGCTTTCTGCATGTGTAAACAATTGCATCCTTGGAATCCCCATAAAAAGGTGCTATGAGGTGGAATGAAAGTACACTCAACGGAAAGAAATTAATACAACTCACCACTCTGAGCAAAAACAGATAAGGATACTCTTGTCTTTTTCCCACAGCTTAAAAGAAATCATTTTATTGGGGGTTCATGCAGCTCTTATCACAATACTTGCATGCATCCATTGTGTCAAGCACCTTTGTATATTTGTTGCCGTCATCATTTTCAAAACCTTTTCTTTCTATTTGAGCTTCTCATTTTTCGCCTCTCTCCACCACCCTCCTTCCCTAATTGTCCCTTGATAATTTTTAAATTACTATCTTTTTCATGTCTTACATGGACCAATGTCTCCCTTCACCTACTTTTCTCTTTATCCCCACTTTTGTTCAACATTGTGCTGAAAGCCAGAGCTAGAGAGAGGGCAAGAAGGAAAACTGAAGGCATTGAAACCAACAAAAAAGAAGCAAATTTTTTTGTATTTGCAGGTGATATGAATTAATGCAAAAAAATCCCAAAACCTCAGCAAGAAAATTATTGAACTGATAGATCCAGCAAAGTCTCAGTACAAGATTGGCATACAAAAATCAATAGGTTTCACTTACACTAACAAATATAGCTCTGAAAAAGGAAATCATGAAAATTATGTAATTTATACTAATTATCCAAAATATGAATGATTTAGGAATATATCTAGTCAGAGAACAAAGAGGCCTATACCAAGAAAACAAAACCCCTTGCTAAAGGGGCAAAAAACCCCAACACCTGCTTATACTATGCCTCTGGGTAGGAAAGAATCATTGTGAAAATATCAATACTTTTATCTATTTTAAATACTTAATTATTGTCTTACCAATAAGATGATATTTTCTGACTATTGCTTCTTCAGAAATCCTGTCTTTCTTATATAAATGCAGTCTTCTATTTCTGAAATGGAGTTATGTATTTATAAATCTACAGAGATATAATAATGATTTGTTTTGCTATGAAAGGAAAATTATGTACATTTAAAAGTTGAGAAATATGTGTCCTAAAATATTTGATAGACTTGAGACAAACTACATAGCAATTACTTACTGTATTTAAATAAATGGCAGTCCTCTTAATTGCTATTTTCTAAAATTATGCCAGTAGATAAAGTTGCATTTTTGTTGCATTTAATTAAATAAGGCAAAAATAAGCAAGGGAAATATAAGCTTACTTAAGTGAATAAACATATATGCAATTCCTTAATGAAGACATGCAAAAGAGGAAAAGGGAATTTTTATAAAATATACTAAACTTGTTCAGATAAATGGGAGATTGCTGTTCTGCTTGGATCATACTTGAAATAAGGAAAAGAAATATGAATATGAAAGTTAACAATAAATATTAAAAAATATGGTAAAATATTTTCCAGTATTAGAAAAGGACTTTGCCATATAAAATCATATCATTAAAATGCAAATTCATTAGTAATGCTATTCAAGATGTACTGTTTAAATTGAGGCTGAAAAATACTCCAAAAACAATGCAAAGGTTTTTTTCCTCACAAGGTAATATTTTTGTCTTCTCTTAATTTTCTAATTAAATTTTATTTGGCCAAGAAATCAATATAAGTTTAGGTAATATAACATAGTTGTATTAGTCTGGGTGGATTAGAGAAACAAATCCATAGACACAATAATGTTTTAAACAATAGTTTTATACATAAGAGCAATTGAATATCGAGAATATATTCCAGTCCCATTCAGATCAAGTCCATAAGTCTGATATTAGCCTACATGTCCAATATCAATGTACAAAGTCCCCTTCAGACTCACAAAACACATGCAATGATGCTGAATGCAAGAAGTTCACAGGCCAGTAGGCGGAAAATCTTATGGATCTAGTGGTGGTGGAAGCATTTCAGTGCTGCTAGGGGCTTCCAGGAGGCATCTTCAGCCCTCAGAGCTCTGGATGCCCTCGGAGCCTCAGGATAGTTCCACGTGGCTTCTCGGGAATATCTCACAGGGAGTCAGCTGAGAGAGGGAGAGAATAAATACTAGAGTTCCCAGAATCCTCAGGAGAATGCCGTGCCCACACAGAGACCTCATTGGCTATATCCTGATAGGCAGCCTAGACTCCACCCCTTAACCTGAATCCTCAGATGCTAGATTAAGTGACTACCACAAAAATGCTTTATTTAAGATTAATAATTGATATATGTAGTCCTCTGTGTATCCTGACACATTTATATGCCGGAAGTGTGCCAAGTCCATGTATTTATACATTTTTAAATTTTCAAGTATTTTGTTTTTCATTTCCTATGTGATAAGCAACTATTGTTTAGTTGGATTGTTAACAAGTTATGAGAATATAACTTAGTATTTTGTTCAATAATGTAGCAGCTGCTATATATAATAGTATCTTAAGTTGTATCTTAAGTTGAGTCTTGAGGGTTTTTTTTTTTAGTTTTTTAGGCATCACTGCCCTCTGGTGGTGGGAGTAGGAGGCCTAGCCTTTGCTCCTGTGGAGCTGAAATTGAACCTCCATCCCAGTGGGCCGCAGTCCCATGCACAATAACTACACCACCGGGGCTCAGCCCTGAATCTTGAATTTTTATAAGATGTATATTAATTTTATGCAAATATTTTCTATAGCAAAGCATTGAGCAAGTATACAAGCTGCATTATCATTAAGCATAATTTACAAACATAATAATGCTATGGCCTGGAAGCTTGAAAGCATATACTTTAAAGTTCTATGAAAGTGTATCATGTCTAATTTAAATGTATATGCATTAAAAGGTCCTATTTGTTTAGGAACCAATCTAGGAATAATTTAATATTAATAAAGAGTGGCTATTTTGTTTTTTACCACTCAAATATGGAACACATTTCATCTGAGAAATATCCCAAAGGGGTGATTATGATATGATAACCATATCCTCTCTTTTGGCTCACTCCTAATTACATTAATTAATTAAGTGGCCTTTCCCTGAAGTGAATTTGATTTAATATGCAGAATGCAATTAGCATCTTAGTAACTTTAGATATGATCAATTCATTCACACAATGCCAAGATTTAAATGGCTTTGGAATAATGTAAGTGAAACAAAGGATATTCTGATAATTTTTTAAAAGAAAATGCTATTTATTGATAAAAGTTAATAGCATTGGTAAAAATAAGGATTTTAGACTTGCATCTACCAGAGAGACATAATTCATGTTTGTATGTTTGTATTAAAGATGCTAGAAGAAATAGAAGTTGCATGGAAATACCATTTAGATTGTAATAAAAATAAAATAGATTTGATTCATTGATAAGGAGTAAAAATTGTAAAAACATAGTACTTATTCTGTAGTCACAATTATTAGGCTACAATTCTGTCATACAATTCCTATATGCTACTACAATATTGGCATCATATTCACAATACTAAGTTCCTGTCAATATTGGTGATAATGATTTTATCTTATGATTGTTTAAAAAGATTAAGTGAATTTTTATAAACAATTTCAATGTACCTAGAAGAATTTGAAGTCAACAAGTGAAAAGGAATACATAAAATTTATATAATAGACATTAGTAAGCTGGTGTTGGTCATTTTGAGTAGGATGATTATATGGTTTGCTCTTTTGACAATAGCTAATTCAAAAGAAATTGTGTATTTATAATCAGCAAGGGGATTGCAAGATTAATCTTGAAATGCATGTTTCTTGTGTTAGACTAATACCTAAGTACTTATAAGAAAATTTAGTTAATACAAGTATTTTCATATTAATATAGAAAACACTAGAACCTATGATGATTGATAAATTCTACCATCTTTTTCATTCTGAAATTGATCAAGCATTCAAATTCATTAAAACGTACTGGTGATTATAATGTAAGAGTTGAAAACAGAAGTGGCTTGAAAATACAGTCTTGATGATGAAAAAAAAATGAGACTGGAGATCACAGGATAGATTTTTGCAAATCCAATTACATTTCTTTTCTAAAGCCATTCTAAAAGCAACATAAATAGCAATTATTCTCATGAATCATACCAGAGAAAAGACACAGAAATCAAATTGGTGACACCTGTGGAAAAAGACAATAGAAGAGTTCATTATTATCAAACAAGACCAGGGACAGACTGTGAGGCATCAGTTGCTAATTATACGCTTATGGTCAAGCTGAAAAAAAATCCACAAGAGAGGAAATATGGTCTTGAGCGTATTGCACCTACATTCAGGGAACATGTCAATAATAGATTTAACACATTGAACATTAATGACTAAAGGCATGAGAGTTGTACATGACTTCAAGACCATCCCCCTTGAAAAAAGGAAAATTTTATGAAAAAGACAGGAAAGAAAATATGGACAAAAGTGGGTGTCAGCATCATTGGAGCACTTGAAAATTGACCTTGAATATTAAGCGGTTAGAGCAAATTGAATAAATGAAGAAGTAAAAGAGTTGAGCAGAAAATTCCAAAAGCCAACTTCCAGAGTTAATATGTCATAATGAAGTGTTCAAAGGGCCAGCCAGTGTTGCTCACATTCCTGTTAGGTACCTTCAAGGCAGGCGTGGCTCATAGCGGGCCTACGCATAACAGAGGAACGAACACTCTCCATCCCGATCCAGCCTCACAGACGTTACTACACTGCAGCCCTTGTCTGTGGCCTCCCTGACAATAGAGCTTGAGAAGAGCGTCTTCTTCACCATGCCCCTCTACTGTAGCAACACAATGTCCTTTTCCAGGACTTACTCTTCTGATTACAAGTCCAAAGGATGTGAGACAAGTATTACGCTCCATGCTTCTCAGGGGCACTCTGGCTATCACCTTTCAAATCAGATTTATTTTCTTTTTATAGCTCACAGTACTATTGAACTACTATCATAGACTGTTGCAAGAATCACAACACTTGTCTTTGAAAAAGTGTAAACAGAATGCTTCTTAGAACTATAATTGTAAGATGCTACCTCACATAGTTCATACATGGTAGCAGGAGAGTTTGAAAAGGACATTATGCTTGGTAAAGTGAACAAAAAAAACAAGACAAGTTGTATTGACATAGTGGCTCAAACTGTAAAATCAAGCAAAATAATATTTGTGAGGATGATTCAAGGCTGTCAGTGTTTCATTCTTTTGTACAGACGGTCTCTATGAGTGAGAATCTATTCACTGCAACCATGACAATATTGTGCTCTGAATTATCTTCCAGAGCCTTATGTGGCGGTTTCTGTGGATGTTCCTATATTAATAACAAGGTTTGAGTGGTGTTGCTTATTTATTATCCTCAAAGTATGAAACATTCTTGCATATCTTCACTGATATTTGGGATATTTTTCAAATACTGCTATTGAAGAAAAGATAAATGCAAAATAAAGACTATTAAAATATTTATTTATAATTTTTTAATTCTCCTTCAATGAGTATACTTACCTAAAGAGTTAGTCTTTGAAACCAATTAATTTGGTTCAATGGCATTGAGAGTTGCTGGGTCCTGGATCGCATCCAAATTCCCAGAAGGCTGACTAACTTTTTAAGCCACAATGACTGAGACCACCTTTTACATATGTTAATGCCAAACCCCACATCCTAAAAGTGCATTGTGGAACTTCTTCAGAAATTATTCTGGAACCACTTTGATCTACCCTCATACTCTTCCAAAAGGGTAGCTATGTATAATATTATTTTGTTATTCACTATACTGTTGCGTTGATAATTGATTTCTGATTCATTATTATCATTAACCTTCTGACAAAATTTGTAACAATAAATATTATTTCTTATTTAAACCATCTATGTGAGAGTTACCCAATTATTTTATTCCTTGTTTCTAAAAGCAGAAATTTAGAGGACAAATTCGTAGCACAATTGGATTGAAAAATAATGGATCCCTTATAATTTAATTAAATTTTCCAAGTCCATTTTTCTATAGTTGATTTGAATCACAACTTTCATTATTCTCTGTCTGCAATAATTAAATGTGGTCTTGTAACCATTAAGGATTCTGATTTTCAGGTGAGAAATTTTTTAGACTTAATAATGAGAGTTATATCAAACATCACATGAAATATTTGGATGAAATTTTTTGTGCTCTTCTTATTTGTAGGGATTTTCTTCTTTCCTGCAGGATTTTAAATAGTTCTTTTTCCAATGTAAAGCTACCTCTTTTAGGGATATTATATAAGCTAAATAATTCATTTATGCTTATTTCTGGTTTTATACTCATATCTAAATGATCATCAATGCTTTTTGCAATTCTTATTACCCAGGAGATGACTTGTCTGACAACTAAAACACCTGCCTCGAAGAAAATTATGCTGCAGCTGTATCAATTGTCAAGATTTATTTAATTTGAACCTTGGTTTGGTCAAATATGTCCTTCATTAACTGAACCATTATATTAGTTAATTCTCTATGTAAAAGATTGCAATATATATTTCTATAATATCTTAATCCCTAGAATGTATCTTCAACTTCATATTTAATTCTATATGCAAAATATATGGCACAGGTCTATTGCTATAATATTCATGCATGTATTAAGGGATGAGAAAAAAATACAATAGGGAGTTTTAATAAAATGTTGTACCTAGCCAAGAACCTCAAATTTATAATAATTAGCTCCAGTAATTTGTAAGAAACGTGATATTATTGTAACTTAAACAGGTGACTTTTGGTAGAAAGTATTTCAGTTAGCTCAAAAATATCGAAACAAACAAGCAAACCCTTTTTTGTATCTATTTACATAAAATTGTATAGGCCGTACTCTCTCATTTTAAAATGATCTCAATTCCACTTGCACAAAATATAATTACTTTAGCAACATAAATATGTCAAAAGATGCTGCTTTTATAATCAACTGTTAGCATAAAAATTTATTCAAAGCAGCATGTAGAGATAATTTATAAATTCTTAATTCTACTAAGCATGCTTTTGCAGAAATAAAATATTTAAAGAAAATTCATATCGTTTTTTTTTCTATTTCATATACTACTAATGTATCATATTTCCCTTAAAGGGAATGAAATGAAATTGCATTAAAAAGAATGGCCTTAAAAGGCATAAAATGTAAGAATACATTTTTATTACTACTTTCCCCTTTCTAAAAAGGTATCTTGAAAATACTCAGTAGTTCTAACTATAAAATCCAAATTAAAAAAATTCTAGTGAATTAAAGTACATCTAAATGGATTCATATTTCTTACTTAAGCAAACATTGGGCTAAGTCCTGAAGTGAAATTGTCATAGGGAATTCAGGAATGCTTTATTGCTGTTTATTCCTCCTCTTAGAAATGTGTATAATAAACTCACTATCTGGAAACAATCAAACCATTTCCTTTCAAAGATTTTCCCTTTAATTCAATTTTATTTCCTTCTTTTAAATCCATTTTAATCAAAATAATGTGATGCTGACAAGAAAATAATCAACTGTAGTAGAATAGAGAATCCTGGATCTTCATAGGTGATAAGAACAGAGAAAATTTGCATTAAATTCTAAAACAAACTATCATTGGCTTGGATGGCATCTCTGGGGTGGAAGGTGGGGGGTGGCAGAGAATGGAAACACCCTGAATTACTGGTCCGCATGAGGATTGTCTTATTGTAAGTATGGACACCAACAGATTTTCATCCCGCATATCTTTGTTCAGGATTGTTTATAGTTAAGGACCTGAAAGGCAGAGGTCGTGTGGCTCCCCAAAGAAGTGTGCAGTCTTGTGTTCTGCCTAATATAATGAAGATGTCTCTATGGAGAAGAAGTTGGTCATTCTTTTGGAGCCCATTATTAAATATTGTAGTTTCTCAGGAAGGTGGTCCCTAGGCTGTGAAAAAAGTTCACTGTTGGGCAGCAGTTGCCTGGGATCCTCAGCATCCTCCCATCTAACATTGGAAGACACCAGGGTGGGGGGATAGACATGGATATGTGAAACTCATGTTACCTGTTGTCTTTTGTGTGATAAAGTCCTTTGTTCAGGGCTCTTGTGTTTCTGCTGGAATCACTTAAACTGTGGTGGCTTAACTTGTTAACAAATCAGCAGGGAAAAAGTTCTCCAAGTCTTTACATTCTCTCTCATAATACCATAAACTATATTTTGCATATATCTTTATATCTATTTTCTTAATGCATACATAGAGAGCTCCCATGATTTACAAATAGAAAATATGGTTTAATTTTCAGCACATGAAACATATGAAAATAAATTTAAAATTGGTTAAGCATAGGATTTAGATATAAACTACAAATATATACTTGAAGAAAATATGAATAGCTTATTTATTATTTAAATTAAAGAATAATATCATAACAAAATAACTAAAGTAAAAAAGAGTAAAGAGAAAAAATAATTAGATTATATCTAAAATAAAGATTAATTTTCAGGAGATAAAACCCTTGCCCAAATTGAATGATATGATGAATGTGTAAAACTTGCTTGCTATCTAAAAATAATTTATAGAATCCATTTCTGTATGGCATACAGTTAATCACAAATAAACAACACGAACATAGAACACAATGTTAATTTACTATGATCATATTAACTAAGCCAACATTACACAGTTTAATATTTTCTCAGATGCTAACAAATACAGGGATAATAGAAAATCTATTTGTTATTAGCGGCAGATCAAAAGTTGTAAATATTTAAGAAAACAAATTGACAGTACTGAATTGAATTGAATAATGTCTATGTCCTACAACAAATAAATTTTAACTCAAGATGTACATGTACATGTACAATTAACTAAGATGCTAGAGAGGAAACTTTAAGCATTGTAGGTTTCGACAGGTGTGTAGAGGCAGCGAATGGAGAAAGTGGAGAAAGACATGGGACTCTATTAGGGTAAACAGTTACAGTCTTGAAAACTCACAGCACAGCTCCACCCTGTCTTAGAAGGTGGTTATGACATGACTTCAATTCCATGGCAGTGAGTTTGATATGACTTTAAAGGAGAAAGAGTTAAGTGTGATAGGCAATGAAATGCTACACTCCACTTAGAATGGTGGCAGAAGAATTTTTATGAGCTTCAAAACACACACTGAGCGAATGTAAAACAAAGACATATAAATCCCAATATTATTTATGTATAAAACTCAATATTTTCTATGTAAATATATGTGTATTTGGACATGTGCATATACACACATATGTATGAATATTTGTATCAACATATATGTATATGTATGTGTATATGCTGTGTGTATGTCTATGTTGATATACTGTTACTTTCTATAGGTGCTGTCAGATCCATTCTGACTCACAACCACTCTATCGACCACAGAATAAAACACAGCTGGGTCAGGTTCACAATTACTCTTGTTTTTGAGCCCATTGTGTCCATGCATCTTGTCAAAGACATTTCTCTTTTCTCTTTCCCTTTACTACCAAAACATGATGTTCTTCTACAGGAACTGGTTTCTCTTGATAGCATATCCAAAATCCAGAGAGGAAGGTCCACATCCTTGATTCTAAAGAGTATTCTGCATATGCTTCTTCCAAGTCTGATTTGTTCTTTGGCCAGTCACTGATATTTTAAATGTTATTAACCAACACTGTAGTTCAAGTGAATTGATTTTTACTTTGTCTTACTTATTTAATGTCCAATTTTCACAAACACAAAGTGATTGAAAATGCCATGACTGGGCGAAATAGTTAGGTGGATTTTGTCAACCTGGTTAATAAACACATGTCGAATTAACTGAAGGGTAGAGAGAAAAACTAGTTCGGCGAGCCTAACCCTTCTAGTTCTTGAGTCTAGCTTTCTGGTAGTCGAACCAGGGTGCTGCTGCTTTAGCTAGTTCCAGCCTCAGCTTGCAAGGCTCACTTCCTGGGAGACATCCCTGAGGAGAAGACACATGGAGCTCCCATGGACCTACAGTGATGCAACTGTGGGTGCTGGAGCAGCCATATGGAGACGCCTGCCACTGCTGAGATGCTTACACATTCACTGATTCAGCTTTCCTCCTGCAGTCAGCATCATTGCCTGTGTTTTGTGAGATGGATGAGGACTTTGTGAATTGGTGTCAGACCATGGGATAATGTTGGATTTGTGGAGTTGGCCAGCAGTGATGTGCACCTACCCTTTATATAAAACTCTCTTATTCAAATGAGTTTCTATGGATTTGTTTCTCTAATGCACCCAGACTAATACAGAAGGGTAAGATGCACCTTAGTTCTCAAAGCAACATATTTAATTTTCAACACATTAAAGCAGTTTTGTGCATCAAAGTTACCAGTGCACTGTGCATTTCATTTCTTGACTGATGTTGATTATGGCTGCTACAACACCTGCGGCTACGTTGGGGTAGGTCCATGTGGCTTCTCCTCAGGGCTGTCTCACAGGAAATGCATCTTGCCACTGAACAGCTACACACTGGTCCGACCATCAAAGAGTAAGAGACCTGAGAACTAGAAGGGCGAGACTCACTGAGCCATTTATTTCCCCACCCTTCAATTAACCCCACATGTGTTATTAGCCAGGTTGGCATAATAAACCTTAACTATCTTAATTATAAACCTCAACAAATGAAGCAGTAAGAAATCTATAACCTGGTCAAATAAGTTCACAGACTTAACTACTGGTTGGATATCAGTCACTGAAATCAGTCATGTATTTTCACGTGTTTACTTCAAGCAAACATAATGTCAAGGAGATTTTTGTGCAATGGTTGCCAAAGCTTTTTGAGAACAACTAGTCAGAGGTCAGCACACTCTTGAGACTAAAGAGCCAATCCAATTCCCTCCTAACAACTTTAAAATCACTCAAGAGCCTTAGACATATTTTTCCAAACAAATGAAAGCACCGTGATCTGAAATAAAAACCTTCAAATGTTTTCAATGTTACTTCAGAGCTGCACTTTCTCACTGCATATGGCTTGGGAGTCACAGTTTGACAATCACTGCACTAGGCGAAAGCTACGCTTCCTGTTAGCCTTTTAAGCAAGCTAGGGTGAAGCTAATGAAGATGAATTTATGCACTGAATTGCATCCACAAATGAGTCTTTTTTGGATGTAACATTGCAATGCAAAGGCAAGGTCCAATCAGACCTGTTGGGTCAGTGAAAATGAGGTAAAAAGTTCAACTCAGAAGTCTATGACAATCCTTTTTTCCCTTCATTTTTGTGTAGTGGAGAAGGGGTGGGTAGCAGAATTTAACATTGCTAAATTTTATCAAAGGTCAAAGGGCAGCCATTGATTACTATGATGAAATTTTGAGAAACTAAAAACTACATTGGTGAGAAAAACAGCAGGAAAGTTCTATGCATGTATCTCCCCACCCCCTAATCCTGATAATGTACCTATATGTAGCTCAAATTTTGCAAGGTCTATACATGAGAATTTCTTTGGGAAATTTTATTTTATCCACCACACCAGCTAGAGTCTTGGTCAGACATATTTTTCTAAACAAATTCAAAAATATTTGAAAGGGACTCCATTTGAGTGCCTTGAAAATGCCCTAACTGTCATTGATGTGGTCTAAATGAAAAAGTACAGAATTCTTCATGGGAAGTATGTAGAAATGAAATTATCACTGGGATGCCCAGTGTATAGATGGAGTAACAATGTACGGTCATGTGAACAATAGCAATGTGAGGGTTAGATTATTTTACAACCTTGTATATCGGATTGTTATACTCTGGTGTCTTTAGTGTTGCTGTGATGCCGGAAGCCAAGTTACTGCCATTTCAAATACCAGTAGAGACACCCAACATGAACAGGCTTCAGAAGGGCTTCCGGACAAAGAACATACTGCCAAGAAGAAACAGGTTGTCCTCTTTGGGAGAATTAGCCTCTGAAAAAAATTTGGATATCATTGAATCATTTGAAAGCATAAAGAAGAGAAGCAGAACATTGTCCAAGATAGTACCAGAAAATGAGACACTGGGCACTCGAAATGAGACATAAGGCACTCAAAAGTTGGTGGATAAGGAGCTTCTTTTGTAAAGAGCCATTAAACATAATGAGGTGAATGCAGCGAACACTGGGAGAACAAAGCCTTTGAACCTTAATTTGATGATGGGGCAAGACTCAAACTGACAATTAGCAGCTATAAAAGCAAACAGAATTTAAAATATAAGAATCATGGAGCTAGGAACATTGGAAGTCATTGAAAAAGCAATGGAAAGCACAAGGATACATGCCTTAGGAGGAGTTGTACTTGTTAGGTGTCATTGATTCCCTTCAAACCCTCAGGGACCCTATGCAAAGCAGAATGGGGCCCTGCCCTGTCCTGTCCCATCCTCACCATGGTTCCATGGTCCATTGTTGTAGCTTTGCTGTCAGTCCACCTTGATGAAGATCCTCCCATTTGTTGCTGCTCCTGTATTTACCAAGCATGATGTTGTTCTCCGGGGACAGGTGTCTCTTGAAACATGTCCAACATATGTGAGGCAAAGGGTGACCTGTATTGATTTGACTTTTCTTATGGATGCAGACTCACAAGTCCTGACTGGAATGAAGATTCTTCACATCAAAGAACAAGATTGTCTCCCCAGAGCCCTGGGTTGAATAGAAATTAGATACCCCAAATTGGGGCAATAAAGGCATTAGGTAACTGGTTTACAAATTTTCACGGGTAGGGGAATGGGATTGTAGGATTAAAGTGTGGATGTTCACTTAGCTGCAATTGTTAAGCATAGAATATATTTGTTTTCTTCACTGTTAGAATATGTACAAATAAGGCTGGGACATTTTGAGTTGTATGCGTTTAGCTGTATCTTATTAGGCACAAGTAGGTTTTCACTATTGTCTCTTTTTGAAGGTATGGCTAAAGAATTGGTAAAGGTGTCAAGATGACAAGAGGCAGTCTGTTGTAATTAGATAATTTCAAGTCAACTTGAAAAAATATAAAAATGTAGGGTGGTATTCAAGCAGGCCACAGCCTGCTGGTGCCTCCTTCTGGTTTGACCTTCTCATGAGGAAAATCCTGGGGAACTGCCCATCTCTTTCTGCTGGCTGACCCCCGTTGCTTTCCACCATCAGTAAATCCACATGACTTTGCACTCACTGGCCTGTGATCTTTCTGGTTTCTGCATCATTGCACAAGGCTGAGTGAGTCTGAAGAGGGATTTGCAGGAGTCTGGTCTCAGAGTTACGCACTTGGTTGGGATTTTTTTTTTTTAATTTATATATAAAGCTCTTGCTTCTGTGTGTCACCGGATTTATTTCTCTAGCTAAACTGGCCTCGCACAAATGTTTCTATATATTTAATTGATTATGTTTAGACATTCAGCTGCATGGATCATAGCAAACTGTGGCTAGTCCTAAGAAGAATGGGAGTTCCAGAAGACTTTATCATGCTTTTAGGAAACTTGTACAGGTGACAGTCCTGGTAACAGGACAAGGAGATACTGCCTGGTTTAAAATCAGGAAAGGTGTGTCTCAGGGTACATCCTCTCACTGTGCACTTTCAATCTGTATGAACCCCAAAGCGAACTCAGTGCCATTAAAGCCATTCTTACTTAGCGCCACCCTGTTGAACATGATAGAACTGCCCCTGTGGGTTTCTGAGACTGTTACTCTTAGATGGAGGAGAACGTTGTTATCTTCCCCAGCAGAGAAGTTGTTGCTTCTGACTGCTATGCTCATGGTTAGCAGCCCAGTGCGTTACTGCACACCACCAGGGAGCTTCTTAATTTGTATTTATATCAATTTCCTCAGAAAATGATTTGTGAAGTTGGGCTATATGTAGAAAAACATGTATCAAGGTTGGAGAAAGGTTTATTGAAAACCTGTAATATGCAGATGACATACCCTTGCAAGGTGAAAATGAACAGGACTTGTAACAATTGCTGATGAAAATCAAGAATCAAGAACTTCAGCTTTCATATGGATTACAATTCAATTGTAGAATATCAGAATCCTCATAACTGGACCAATAGGTAATACCATGATGAATGGAGAAACGACTGATGTTGTCAATGATTTTGTCTTGCTTTGATCCTCTATTATCACGGAAACAACCAGCTACAGATAAAAATCAAACATCTCTGAAGTGACCAGACACCCCTCTTTTTAACATTTTAACAATGTCCCACAGCATTTTAAAATTAAAATAAATATATTTCAATACTATTTTTGCACTATTTGAAGATTTTTGTTGCTCCATATAGACCACATATTTAATCAAGAACCTCCCCACCCCCAGGTCAATGGTGTCCTGCTTCAAAACTGCTCACTTAACTTGGTAAATCTGCTGCGCAAGACCTGTGGGAAGGTGAAAAACATGGTTGTAGCTGGGAGAGCGAAGGTGTGCCTGATCCACACCATGGTATGTTCAATGGCCTCATAGCATGGGAAAGTTACACATTGAGTAAAGACTACTGGAAAAGAATTGATGCATTTGAGTTATGGTGCTTGTGAAGAATAATGCTATTCCTACAGGTCCCTAAAAGAACAAACAAATATGTCTTGGATGAAGTACAGCCTTGGAGGAAGTACAGCCAGAGTCATCCTTCTAAGTGAGGGTAGTGGGCCTTCATCTTACATATTTGGGACATGCTTTCAGCAGAGCACAATCTCTGGAGAAGGACTTCATGCTTAGTACAGTAGAGGTGCAGTGAAAAAGATGAAGACCTCGTACAAGATGGATTGGCACAGTACCAGTACCAGTAGTTTCAAACGGAAGAACAATTGTGAGGACTGAGTAGGGTTTGTTCTGCTTTTACAAAGCACCATACGAAGAGCAATTGACTGGATGACATCGAACCACAATATTGTAAATAATATGTTATCATTCACTATTTTGAAAATTGAATGAAAAGAATTCCGGCTTTCTCTGTATTATTACTTACAACGACATGTTCACCTGCAATGATTGCCGTCACCCTTACTTCTAAGGAGAATTCTGGCTCTGCTGCGTCCAGGAGCAGTTTGTTTGTTCTTTTGGCAGTCCATGGTATTCATTGTCAGCACAGTAATCCGAATATAGTGATCTGCCTTGCACCTTTATCATTTGATGTCCAAATTCCACATTGATTTGAGACAATGGTCCAGATAAGGAACTCTCCCACAGAGTTGATCGAATAGCTCTCTTCCAAATTTTGGCATATGCGGGCGAGGTTCTACGGTATCTCTTCAGCTTGTTGAGACATTGCAGTGGATGTTCTTTCAATGCCTGGAGCTTTGTTTTATCTAATGTCCTCAGTGCAGCATCGATTTTTTTCCTTCAGTACCATCAGTTTCTGATCACATGGTACCTGTGAAGTGGCGGAATGTATAACCAATTTTTTTATACAGTAATATTGTTTATCATATCCAATGCCTTTCTATGTTTCCTGAGTAAGTCAGTAATTTTTTTCCCATAAAATAGTTCAAGATTGTAACTCTAAGCTTAAATTTGTCATCAGTACTTTCAGTTTAGGATAAGTTGAACATATTCTTCCTTTTTGATATTTTACTTCTATATTTTTGTATTCTCAGGGGGTTGTGAAGGGGAAAGGCAATGGTTATTTTTACAAAAATTTCCCAGCAGGGCTGAGCCCTGGTGGCATAGTGGTTGAGTGCAAGACTGCGGCCCATTGGTTTGGCGGTTCAAATCCAGTAGCAACTCTCCGGGAGCAAGGTTGGGTAGCTCCCATGAACACCAGAAGGCAGTGATGCTCCCCCCACAAATTTCCTAGTGATTTCTTAGCTGTTGCTTCCATGAAGTCTCAACTGCTACTTTCATGGTGAAAAATCTTCAAAATTTTCTACATTTAACATAATGCTGCCTATTGTACCTACTGTGAGGATTTCTGTCTGTTTTTATAGCAAAATATAATCCAAGAAACTTTTTAGCACTGTGACTTTTTCGCTAAACTACTAGCTACAAGGTCAGCAATTCAAATATTCCATCTTTCCCCAGGAGAAAGATAGACATTTTGCTTCTGTTTAGATGTATAGCTTCATAAATGCAAAAGTGCAGTTCATCTCTGTTTTAAGAAGTTGCTATGTGTCAGAATCAATCTGATGACAAAGAATTTTCTTTCTGTATTAGGGTCTAAACTACAAGCTGAAGTTTCCATTCATATATATTCATTTTTGCATCTTCACATATGTAATTTTATATAATATTGCCACTATTTTTTCCAGTTGTGCAGTCCTCCTTAACCAACCTATGTTTATATATATATATATATATATATATGAGAGAGATATCTTGATCTGTAAAAATTATTTAAGTCTATACTTTCTACTGTAACAACTTATTTGTAATCTATTTGTATTAATATTAATAAACAATATTTAGAATTCCATCATTCACAGTAATTGTTAATGGGTAATCTAAAATGCTAGGGACTATTCCACCTGTACCTAGTATTACTTTTTTATTTATTTATGCATATCTGACTATTTAATGATGAACAACTTCATTATCAAATATTTTTTCACTTAGATTGAGAGTCAATATAGTGTATAAAGTGTACTGAACAAAATGCAATACAATATCTCTTTATAAAGCTTCAGAACAAAGATGTAACTTTGAAGACTAAGGTCTGCCTGACCCGCCATGGTATATTCATCACCTCACAGGTATGTGAACACTGTATAAAGAACAAGAGAGATTAAGTAATCTATAATTCATGGTTTTGAACTATAATCATGGTGAAGTATATTGAAAGTGCACTGAATGTTTTAAGAACAAATGAATCTATCTTGGAAGAAGCATGCCAGAATGCTCTTTAGGAGCGATAAGGATAAGACTATTTTTTTAAATAATAATAACAATATATATTTGATCAAGAAATCATGAAGGTGGGAGGGTGGGGGAGGGAAAGGATAAAAGAGGAGCTTATACCAAGGCCTTAAGTAGAAAATGTTTGGGAAATAATGATGGAAACATATGTACAAATATGCTTGATACAATTGATGTACAGCGTGTTATAAGAGCTGTAAGAGCCCACAATTCTTTGATGATTAAAAAAAATCTGATCAAAAGTCAAATTCTCCTGGAATCCAGTCTTCCTGGAAACAAGAAGGTTGGATGAGTCCATACAAGTACTTCCTGAGATAGTCTTTGGAGAGACCTCAAATCAAAAGTGTTCCCTGAAATCTTTTTAAAACCAAAATTTAGTTTAGCTGAACTTGTAAACAATGTTGACCTGAAGCAATATCCTCTTTTTCCTAATTAAAAATCATTTTATTAGGGGATTCTATATCATTTTTCACAATACATAAATAAACATACTGTGCCAAGCACCTTCGCATGTCCACTGCTGTCATCATTCTCCAAACATCCGCCTTGTCCCTGGAGCCCTTGGTATTGGCTTTTCCATCCCTTCTCTTCTTCCCCTGATCTTCCTCCCCCATCAACCCTCAATACTTTATAAATTATTATTGTTCTGACATATCTTACATTGCTCGACACCACCCTCAACCCACTCTTTTGATGCCTGTCCTCCAGATAGGAGCTTATGTGTAGAATCTTGCAGTTGGTTCCGTCTCTCTACCCCACCTTCTCTCCACCCATCCAGTAGTTCCAATGTAACCTCTGGCCCAAAGGGGCTCATCCATCTTGGTTTCCCCATATCTCCAGCTCCCCTCTCTACCAATGTAGAAGGGTAAGAATTTTATCACATGTTTTGGACATGTGTTCAGGAGAGACCAGCTCTGGAAAAGGACATTAAGTTCAGGAGAGTAGAGGGTACACCAAAGAGGAACAATCTGAAGGACATGAACACACACTTGCTGACAGAATGGACAGAAGTATAAACCCTATTATGAGATGGCTGTGAGACAAGCCACCCAATATATTTATTTATTTTCTGTCCACTAACTCTGTAAGTCTAGGTCAGGTTCCACAAGTTAATCATGCATCTTCCTTGACCCTACTCATAGACAGATGATAGCCACAGATATGAAAGTACACACGACAGTCTGACTTCTGGCTGGCTGGAAACATACTCAAGAGCTTTCCATATATCTATTCAGTATATGAGCTGCATAACAGGAGTCCTTTTGGACTTTATCTTCTGGCCTGTTTCCTCTAACTACCAGTGTTTGATAAAAAAACTCATGAAAGGGTGCACAATCCCCCCCAAAATGCTATAATTATAGTTTTATCAAAAAGTGTACAAGTCAGATGCAGAATTGTCCAGGTTGGGATATCATTGTAGAGTCTGAAGCCATCCACATTCGTTTTATGTTTGAGTTTATTCTGGCAACCATTGGATAAAGAGCAGGGATCTGCACAGATTACTATACTTACAGATAGACTCTGTTTAACCAATGTAAATTCAAAACTCGACATATATAATTAATTGTCCTACTTTCTGTAGTGGTGATTACTCAAATAAAACAATAGCTAGAAGCACTATTAAAATGTGTACATAGATAGCATAAAACTAAAATTATCACACGTGTATGTGTTTCATCAGCACATTTTTATTTACCAGAGAAATGATTATGGAAATGTGATTTTTTATCATAATGCAAATAAGAACTCACCAGTAGTATATTACCAGCTATTTTATAATTTGATTTTGATAGGAAAGATATATATACATAGGTGTGAAGAAAATTATATGCAGTGTATTTTAATGTGATAATGAACTAGACTTTTAGTGAATGACAACCAAGAAAAATTGTCTTTAGTTTAACACTTAGAACAAGAAATAAAATTTATAGCAATGTCTTTTTACAAGACAAAATATGTGCTTATCTGTATATTTTACTCTAATTCTTATTTTAAAAGATATAGAAGATGCAACTTTTTGTTTACTTTTTCTCACAAAAGGAAAATTAAATCCAGAGAATAAAATATCAAAAACTTTAAACATATGCTTGTGACACAATTGTTTTCTTTTATTTTCATCCTAAGGTTTTATGCCTTTAGGATCTATCCCATTACCTCTGAATCATCCACTCATTATGAACCCCATCTGAATCAACTCTTTGACTCTGCTTCCTGTACTCTGTCCTTCCTGGAGGTGCTTAGTGGTCTCCTCTATGAATTGTGTTCCCACCGTTGCCATCACTCTATATGGCATCACCCCTTATTTCACACAGACTCAATCCTCATTTAATTGTTCCTTACTTCTCTGTCCATTAGGAGAACTGACAAGCTTCTGACCCAGCACCTCATTGTCTTCCCCTACTACATTTCCTCTAACCAATATTAAGAGTCAATGATGTCTGAACTCGCAACACATCCGTTTCAGAACTCTCTGCCTGCCAGTAGCCTTCGAAGTAAGTTCATGATTTTTCTTCCTAACCAAACAGATGACCACGTTTGGGGCCTCCCTCCCATCCCTTACAGTCTCAGGGAATTTTTATTCACATTCTGTAGAAGATGCCACTTTCTCATTTATTGAATAAATCATGATAAGCTAGACAATTACAGGGCTAAAACCAAGAGACACTGGCTCATCTATATTGATATTTTGGTGATCTATAGAAAAGTTTCTCATAATGTGTAAATGGGTTAGATAAATTTTATTTTTAAGCTTTAGATAAAATGGTACCCTTATATTCCAAGAAACTGAATTTGTGTAGACTAAGTTTCTCAAGCCATTGACACCAAGTCAATTCCAATTTTTAAGAACCCCATGGAATAAGGTAAATTCAGTCTTTTGGTTTCTGAGACTATAATTCTTAGTAGAAGTCTAAAACCTCATATTTCTCCAAAGAGAGGCTGGTAATTTTAAACCAAGACCTGTCACTGCTAGGACACAGGGAGGAAGACAGGGCTTCTTGCTCCCACAAAGATTCACTGTCTTGGACATGCACAGGCACAGTTCCACCTGGCCCTACAGAGCTGCTTTGCATCTGCAATAAGTTGTTAGCAGTGAACTTGCTTTTGTTTATGTTTTGGGTTAGAATAAGTTTAGAATTTAATGTAGCCTATGTAATGTATGTACAAATACCTCTGTAAGATCCTATTTTTAAGATCACAGTGAAATGAGAGCTTAATATTTTAAATATGAAATAAAGAACAATATGGAAGAAGATATGAGGTGAGATGAAAAATATTAGCCACAATTCAGGAGATAAAAAAATGATTGTATAACTTGTGAGAGACTAACCAATCATTGAAAGTGTAAGTCACATTGAATGCCAAGCGAGGAAAGAGGAAATAAACTGACTTTTGGCAAAAAGAAAAAACAAAAACAAACATATAATTGCTTAGAAACTGGAGGTTGCAGTTACTTTTGATGACATGTTCAAGGTTCCAACAATGGAGAAGTGGCAATACCAAAAACAAGTAAACAAACATTAGCATTAAGAATTGCAATTAAAAACAGAATGACTGATCAATCAAAGATCTATTAAGAAAAATTTTAATTTATTCTTCTTCCCCAATACCATTGAGTCATATGTATTCTTAGGATATACATGTATATTTACTCTGTATTAAAATATATAAATATATCCTTATTCTGGAATAATAAATCTTTTGGTCCTTTTATACTACTCAATGTTCAATCATTGCGAGCAAACCTTATAAAGGGACCTCAGTAACAATCAAATGTGAATTCAAGACATTTTAGCTTTCTAAATTGAATTAATACTTAATATATCTTTGACTGTAGTACATTGTTAGCTCAGTATCTATTTCTTAAGTGTACACTATTGTTGAAGATAGTATCTGATAGAGAAATCACATAACCAAGTATTGATAGAGAAATCACATAATATTGAATCACAGTTAAAAATTAATTCCTGCATTTTATCTATTGTGGTCAAGTGTGCTTGCTTAAATTCTGTGTTTTTGCCTTTTGTCAGGCAACCAACCCAGTGTCATCTTTTCCTCTTTCTTAGTATTCCACTAAATATAGTATTCTTATAACTAACCTCCAATATTTTTGCACCATTGTCATTTTAAAGAGGAAAGAGGACACATGAATCTATAAACTTCACTAAGAGAAAGGTTATGACAATAACTGCTTTGAGTTTTAAAAAGCTGCCTTGTTCTCCTAAGACTTGTCAAACTTTCTTTTCTCACAGTACAACTGAGTAGATAACTTTAAGGTAAAAGGCAAAGTGATTAATTCAAAATACGCAACACATAGCTACTTCTCTTGAAATGGAAGACTGTATTGCAAGAGAAAGCCAGACCAATGACACCTTTCTTTGATCCAAATGATTCTGGAAGCAGATATATATAAGAAGACACCTTTTACAGCATCATGCCAGGAAGGTTAACTACTTTTTATGCTTCAAAGTCACTCTCACTGTCTAGAGAACATCATGCCTAAATTGGAAAGGTCACATCTTTGTGGCTTAACTGTTGTCTGATTAGCAGAGGAAGTCATTCTACTTGTTTTTGTTACTGCTTTTAACCATTTGTGATTTATCATTTCACAGTATTGATTCTGAGAGAAAGAGTTATATCCATGCCATTTATAAATGCATACCAGTTAACGGAAATCTAGAATAAAATTTACTAGAATTATTTACATGATATTTATGTACTAAATATAAATATATTGATAGAATACTGTACAACTCCTCATTCTCATATTGAATGAATAAGTTACTAGTATTTTAATTGGAGTTATTATACAATCAAGAAAAATTTGCTTTACTTATGGAGTGCTCCATTGACTTGACTGGAATTTAAGCTATCTTTTTGGCTCCTATATCATTTCTGCAATTCAGCCTTTCACCACTTATGTTCCAAGGTCAAAAACCCCATTGTTTGAATTGAGTGGAATGGAGCTACCAAGGTAAATCAGGTAGATTTAGTTGGTGACTGTTTAGTGAACACTGTTCTCAGTACTGTCAAATCTCCCTCTCCCAGAAAGATGATGTGATTTTACAAAAGTGAGCCTTTGTAATTCTTTGCTTATTTCTTTACTGTTAGTTTAACGAAGACATCAAATAGCTTGCTAGAATTTTCACATATTCATTTTTTTTATCAAAAAGAGCCCTGATAGTCCAGTGGATTAAATAACTGTTGATAAGTGCTCCACAGGAAAAAGATGAGGATCTCTCCTTTCATGAATATTTTAGCTTCAGACATTCTATGAGACAGTTCTATCATGTTCTGTAGGATTTCTAGGCATTGGAATCAACTCAACCATAGTAGGTTTAGTTTGGTTCTTGGTACAAAGTTAGCATCTTAGAACAAGGCTTATGTACTAGCTCACAATTTTAAAGGTTACACGTTCAGACCTTGACTATTAGAAGTTGGCCTTGACTAATTAAACCCAAACCCATGATCTCGATTCTGTTGCACAGCACCAGAGTACATAGGACTGACTATTCTGTCCAATTTCCAAGGTCATGCATCTCTGCAGAAGAACCCTTCTCTTTCTAACAGACTGGCTGATGACTTTAAAATGGTAACTTTGCTGTTTACAGCACAGCTGTGTTAGTCTGGGTAGACTAGAGAAACAAATTCATAGATAAGCATATGGATATAAGGGAAAGGTTTATATACAAGAGGAATGGAGTATTGAGAAAGTATCCCAACCCAATCCAGCCCAAGGTCATAAGTCTGATATTAGCCAATATGTCTGATACCAATCTATAAAGTCTCCTTCCGACTCATGCAGCATGTGCAATGACACCAGGATAATCACAGGCCAGTGAGTGCAGAGTCTTGTGCATCCAGCAGCTGTAGAAGCATCCCAGTGCTGGCCAGGGTCTCCCCATGGCTCCTCATTTCCAGGACTCAATGTGCATCAGGAGTATCCATTGATGGTAGAAGCATCTCAGCACTGGTAGGGGTCTGTCTGTGGCTTTTCTGGCTTCAGAAGTCTGGTTCAATCAGCCCCTGTGGCTTCTCCTCTGGCTCTTCCAGTTTCTAAGACTCAGGGTCTACACTGCCATCTTGTCTTGTCAGTCGAGTGTCTCCCAAAAACTGAGTCAAGCTTCTCATCTTCAATGGGAAAATACCATGAGACTTCCCAGAATTCTCAGGAGAAAGCTATGCCCACACAGAGGCCTCATTGCCTATCTCCACATTGACAGGCATCCTTACACTCTCAATGCTGAAATTGACACAGATCAGTGACTGCCACAACAGCCTTGCCATATATCTCAGGTTTGTCATGATGCTCCTTTAATGTAGATTTCCCCCCCACTCCCACAAAGTATCTTCTTGTTTCAAATGATCCTTGAAAATTCCAAGGGATTCTTGTTTTTCTAAGGTTGTTGGTAAAGAACATTTTGTACTATTCTGTGTAGCATTTATCTCCGACTGTCAACAACTTTACAGTGGCTGTTACAAATTCACAGTAACATAAAGCTTCAAAATTTTAAAAAAAGGTAAATTGATTTTTCATGGAAACTCTATGAACCAATACATTAGCTTCTAGGATTTCATGTTTACATTTTATCAAGCATTTAATCTTAGGAACATTCACAGTAGACAAAACTTTGAATACAATTAGCTTACTTTTCAATTAAGAAATGTTGGCATTAAAAACTGTTTCTTCTTCTTTTGAAAAAATACACAACTGAACACAAGAGTTGGCCACAGCCAACTCGTGTGACCAATTCGTCTACAAAATTATTTGAAAGTTAAATTTATTAGTTTCATTTAGCTCCTCGTTTTAATTTAGCCAATAAAAATGGTTAATTAAACATCCTACCATTGAAATATCCTTCAGCAATATTTGGGCAACAACTGACTCACCACTTCCTAACAACTTCATGATAGCAGCTTAATGAATGTCATAATGCTCTCACTGGCCTATTTATTGTCCGTTAGGACCATGCATTGCTTCCATATTATGTAAAGTATAGCATGAATCGAAGCTGGCATATGCCATTTTGAGACTTTATTGAAGTTCACGTCATACTGAAAGAGGAATCAAATAAAAATGAGCTCTCACAATGCAAAATAACTCTCATCTGAGAGGCATAGCTGATGTACTTACTGTTCACTTCTCTGTTTGTCCTCACCTCGTGTGAGGACGCCTCCAGGGAATGCAGTCTGAAATGTATCCCTGAGTCTTTCTCGCACTAACTACAACCTGTGTGTTTGTGATTCTGTAATCTCATTTTAAGTGTGTCTTGTAAAATGCGTGCTGTCCAATGAGGACAGACACTATCATCTGCAAGAAAAATACAGTTAACCACACACTGTGCTCTTCACATATTGCTAAGCATATTTCTTAATACATTCATGAGAAATAGCTGTTTCTTCTCTACAGGACTGCATCTTTTAAAGTCTTTTAAGCATAAGGCTAAAAAAATAATATTACTTTAGAAAAGAAACATTAATTTTTAAAGTCATTTTATTGGGTGCTCATACATCGCTTTTCATCATAAATTGTTCAATACATAGTGCCAAGCACCCCCACTTGCCTGTTCTAGTCAACATTCTCCCAACATCTGCCTTTCCACTTGGGCTCTTGATATGAGCCCTTCCAACCTTTCCCCCCTCCTCCCAATCCTCATTCCTCTGCAGTCATTATTGTTTTGTCATATCTTACACTGCTCGACATCTCCCCCTTCCCACTCCTCCCTACATCCGTCCTCCAGATAGGAGACAGTCTGCAGATCCCTATAGCTGCCTTCCTCTCTCCACCTCACGCTCTCTCCACCCATCTGGCAACTCCACTCCCACCAATGACCCCGAGGGGTTTATCCACTCTGAGTTCCCTGCATTTCCAGCTCCCACCTCCACCAGTGCACCTCCTCCAGTCCAGCTGGAGCTGCAGAGCAGAGTTTGGACTGTGGTGTTTGGGGGCGAGGACACCTTCCGGGAATAGAGAAAAGATTTATGCTTCATTGATACCTCATTGCCGCTTGACTGTCCCATCTCTTCCCCATGTAAGGAGATGTCCAATTGCCCCCAAGTGGGCTTTGGGTCTCCACCTTGCTCTCCCCCTCATTCTTACTGATTTAATCCTCATTCTTTGATGTTTGTTGTCTGCTCCCTTCGACCTCTCATAATCACACAGGTGGGTGCGCTTCTTCTATGTGGGCTTTGCTGCTTCTGTGCTCACTTGTTCACCTTCTAGCCTTTAAGATCCCAGCTACTTATCGTTTGGTGGCTGGGCGCCATCAATTTCCTCAGGTCTGTCTGCCTCTGCACGCTTTTGTCTTCAGCGATCATGACAGGAGGGTGGGCACTTAATAATACATTTTTTGTTCTTTGATGCCTGATACCTGGTTCTTTCCACTCCTCATGGTCGCACAGGCTGGTGTGCTTTTTCTATGGTAGGCCTTGTTGCACTCTTTCCTCATCCTCTGAGACCTCAGTCATTATGGCTTGATAGCCGGATATCATTAGCCATCTTCCCCACTCTTTCTTCTGTCCCCACTTGTCCTCAGTGATCATCTCAGGAAAGTGCATGCACAGTAGTTTTGGTTTTTTTCCTGTTTGATGCCTGAGACCTGATACTTTTGACTCCTCTCAGCCACACTGGTTGGAGTGCTTCTTCTGTTGGGACTTGGATACTTCTCAGCTGTTTGGCTGTTTATCTTCAGGCTTTGAGGGCCCAGACTGTATATCTTTTGATATCTGGGTGCCATTCGTTTTCTTCACCACATTTGCTTATGCACCTATTTGACTTCAGTGATCATGTGGGCTGGTGAGCATCGTGGCCAGATTCATAGAACAAAGTGTTCTTGCATTGAGGGAGTGACTGGGTGGGGGCCCAAGGTCCAGCTGCTTCCTTAGTACTAAGTCTATAACTATGTGATCCTGAATTTATTCCCACCTTTTCATAAATAATTATTTTTACATACATAGATAACTGTGTTTAGACCTCTACAAGTGCTCTTTCCCTTCTCGTTCCTTCCTCTATTTCCTTCTGCCTTCCTCCTGTCCCTTTTTTGTGGTCAGTCTTCAGTTGAGTTTCATAACTTCCCATCTGTTACATTACACTTACTTTGGCCCTATTAGGCCTCCCCCACTCTCCTCCCCACCGAGTGTGGGCCACTAGTTGCTCCCCCATCCCTGAGTCTGTCCATGCCCCCCTCCCCCCATACTGTTAGGAAGCCTCGGTCCAGTTGTTCACTCCTCCAGACTGTCCAGCCAGGAGTGCTCCCTTCTTGATTTGGTCCATTTGGGGGACTCAGACCACCTTGCTTCACTGCTGTGTGTTCCCGAAATGTCCTTTGTTGCTGTCTGTAGGAAGACCATGTGACAGGCCCTGTTGTTGTTTGCCCAGTCCCCCCTGTGGCTTAGGTCCCTGCAGGAGCATAGTGCTCTGAGCATTGTGGGCAGGAATCGGGGACAGCATGGGGACCACACCAGCACTCCTCTTCCTCCATTTCCACCTGTCTCCATGTGGGCGTGGCATGCTGGTCACTTTCTGCCACCTTTTCTCTGCCACACCCACTTACTTTGAGTGAGTCAGTCTGGCTCTGGTTATGGCCGTCCCTGTAGCTCTCTCGTTTCATGCCTCCTTCCACCACCGTCCTCACGGTTGGGTGTTACGTGGTAGGATCTGCACACCCGCTTCAGTTTCTGTGGAGACTAGTACCATACTCTCCCCCTGGGTGAGTTAGTGACCTGCTCCCTCCGTTAACCTTTTACTTTCAAACCTCCGTTTTCTTTCTCCCCATTTCATCTTCCCTCGCTGTGCTGTATCCAACATGTACATCTCTGGGTTTGGTTCCACCTCCTCCCCTTTCCCTGGGTCTCTGGCCAACTGTTATGTTATAGGGGGCTTCCCGTCTATACCTACCATATTGGTTACACTTACCTCAGTGGGCTCATGCTGTACTTCTCCTTTTGGGTTTGACTCACTTCGCTTAGCATACTTTCCTCCAGCTCTTCCCATGAGAAGACGTTTCGTGTGCTCATCAGTACTTTTTGTGAAGCATAGTACTCCATTGTGTGTATGTGCCAGAGTTTGCTGACCCAATCATCTAATGATGGAAATTTAGATTGTTTCCAACTTTTTGCGATAGTGAATTGCACTGCAATAAACATTGGCGTGTATACCACTGACCATGGTTTATTTCTTACCTCTTCTGGGTATATAACTAGTAGAGGGATAGCTGGGTCATAAGGTTTCCATTTTCGTTAGGTATCACCAGACTGCTTTCCATGATGGCTATACATATCTACAGGACCACCAGCAATGTAGAAGTGTTCCTTTTTCTACACATCCCCTCCAACATTTGTTGCTCTCCATTTTTCTGATTTTGGCTAACCTCAAAGGTGTTAGATGGTATCTCATAGTTGTTTTGATCTGCATTTCTCTTATGGATAAGGATTGGGAACATTTTCTCATATGCTTCTTGGCCATATGGGTCTCTTCCTTAGTGAAACTTCTTCTTAGTTCTTTTTCCCATTTCTTCAAAGGCTTAACTGCTTTCTTCTTTTTGCAGACAAGGAGGGTATTGTAGATATTCGTGATAAGCCCTTTGTCTGTCTAAAAATCCTCTCCCAGTCTGTGGGTTCCCTAGTTACCCTCTTGGTAAAGTCTTTTGATGCACACAGGTGTTTTATCTTTATTAAGTCCCATTTGTCAATTTCAACATCTCCTGTGTGTGTACCCTGTCCTAATGCAGTCAGCCTTTGTGTTCCTTGGGCCAAGGTTCTTAGATTTTCCCCGATTTTTTCACTAATGGTCCTGATGATTTGGGGTTTTACTTCCAGGTCTTTGATCCACCTTGAATTCGTTCTTGTGCATGGGGTGAGATAGAGATCCTGTTTCATTTTTCTACATGTGAATTTCCATTGTTTCCAGCACCATTTGTTAAATAGAGCATCACCATCCCACTTGATGCTCTTGGAGCCCTTGTCAAAAATGAGTTGTCTATATGCTAATGGTTTTATTTCTAGGTTTTATATTCTTTTCCATTGGTCTGTGTATCTGACGTTATGCCAATACCACGCTGTTTTGACCACTGTGGCTTTGTAGTAGCTATGAAAGTCAGGTAAAGCAAGCCCTCCAACTGTGTCCTTCTCCTTGAGGAGATCTCTGCTAATTCTGGGCTTTTTTTCTCCTCCATATGAAGTTGGTGACCAGTTTTTCCAGTTCTCTGAAAAAGGCTGTTGGTATTTGAATTCGTATGGCATTGAACTTATGAAGTGCCCTGGGTAGGATAGCCATATTTATTATATTGAGTCTGCCAAACCATGAACACGTAATGTTTCTCCGTTTATGTAGGTCACTCTTGGTTTCCTGTAGTAAGGTTTTATATTTTTCCTTGTACAGGTCTATTGTGTTTTTTGTTAGTTATATTCCCTAGATATTTCAATTTATTTTTGGCTAATATGAATGGTACTGCCTTCCTGATCTCCTTTTCCATGGTCTTGTCAGCTGTATACAGCAGTCCAATTAACTTCTGTTTGTTAATCTTGTACATTGCCACTCTTCCATATTCCTCTATCGCTGTTAGTCCTCCGGTTGTGGAGTGTTTGGGATTTTCGATGTACAGGATCATGTCATCCACAAATAATGATAATCTCACCTCCTCCTCCCCCACTTGGATACCTTTGATGTCTTTCCGTTGTCTTATGTTATTAGCTAGGACCTGCAGTACTATATTGAATAGCAGTGGGGATAAGGGGCATCCTTGTTTGGTCCTCTTTTTCAGTGGGATTGATTTAGTCTTTTCTCCATTGACAATGATGTTAGCTGTTGGCTTTTCATAGATAGCTTGTATTAACTTGAGAAACTGCCCTTCTATTCCTATCTTCCTAAGCATCTTAATTAGGAAAAGATGCTGTATATTGTTGAATGCTTTCTCTGCATCTATGGATATAACCATGTAGCTCTAATGTTTTATCTTATCAATGCGGTGTATACTATTGATGGATTTGTGGATGAGAAACATTAATTTTAAAAAGATGTTTTCATACAAATGTTTAAATAAAATGAGATATTTGCAAATGACATCATTCACTTTTGGTCAAGCTGTTATGCCTTTTAATCATTATAAATCAAAAATGGTATTTTTATGAGAAACATGCACATGCACAAATTCTATACTATTCTGGATGGTATAATAGTACAACTTAGTAAATAGAAAATATGATTATCAGTCCTTACCTGTGCTGATCTTAACTTCATGCACATCTTTAAGAAGAGCCAAAACACCAAACTGAAACAACAGTAAACACAAATTCATTATTAAATTATCTATTTAAGTAATAAAGAATTTAGTTGCTTGGGGAGAAAAGGAGTCTAAATGAAGTGATAAAAGCATTCTGCTTAGTGAATTCAGGCTGAGCCCCAGTGGCATAGTGGTTGTGCATGGGACTGTGGCCCACTGAATTGGAGGTTCAAATCCAGCAGCAAGGCTGGGCCTTCTACTTCCACCATCAGAGGGCAGTGATGCCCCCAAAAGAAAACAAAACAAAAAAAGCATTCTGCTTAGTGAATCCTTAGCTACTATATTAGAACTAGCTTATCTGGAAAGACAAGATTACAGTTTTCAAAAGAGCTTTAAAATGGTCAAAAAGTGTATCTGTTTTCTAGAAGTTCTATAATCATTTTGCCTGGATTTTGTCATTTTAGACAGTAGATGTACCAATGGTATGTAGCATTCCCTAAGTCACTCTAAAATTAAATACCAACTTCTAGATTAAGTAAAATGGATTGTCCAAGTGTCCAAAATGAATTTATAGGTGAGTAAATATATGTGACTTTGGGAAACTAATGGTCCCTCACTGAATGAGCGTGGAGAAATAAAATAGAAATTGTAGGGAAAACAAAATGAATTCATTGAGTAGGGAGAATGAAATTTGCAAATGAAATTTGTTGAAGAAAGTTTTCAAAATGCAATTTGTCATGTTGAAAAATTATAGAATGTGTCTATTAAGATCAATATTAACTAGAGTTTTAAGATAAATCTAAAGTGCTAATCTCTTTTTTCAATTGGATTTTATAGTCATTTGATTCATCTAAAAACTATGATAAAAGCAAATTTTAAATATAATCTTTTTATTATTAATCATTTTATTGGGGCCTCATCCAACTTTTATCACAATCCACACATAAGTCCGTTGTGTGTCAAGCACATTTGTACATCTCTTGCCCTCATCATTCTCAAGACATTTGCTTTCTATTTAAGTCCTTGGCATTGGCTCCTCGTATTTTCTCCCTCCCTCCCCACTCCCCTGTCCTTCATGAACTCTTGATGATTTCTAAATTACTACTGCTTTGTCATGTCTTACACTGTTAGATGGTCATGAAAACAAGATGATGTTCCATGAAGAAAATAAAAATGATTAGAAAATAAAGCTCATTTACCATAGAGGTATGTGTCTTTACTATACTGGGGGTTTGAATGCAACAAAAAAATAGAAAGATATGGGTCAGGATATGAATGTAGATGTAATTATAGCTCTAGATAACAAGGCAACCCTGAAGGGTAGGCTTAATATTTTTTCACTTGTTAAAAATTGATGTGGATAAACAACAGATAAAATAGAAGGAAACAAAAAGAAAACGACTTTTCAACGAAATAAGTTGTTATTAGATATTATCTTATCAAGCTTTATCAAGGTATCTCCGAGACCTTTAATTCAGCAGAATGAAGCATTGCCTTGTCCGTTCCCTTACTTATTGCTAGGCATATGAAATGATTGGTAAATATCCTGGTTTGGGGCAACTACATCTTATTAGTCAAGTGACATCTTTGCTTATGTTAAGGGTTTGTACATACCTTAAGGGTTTTGTTTAATAGAAATTTTCCTCAATGCAATATGTTGCTTGTTTTCCTTAGTGCCCATGGATTTGATTTTGGAACCATGTAAAATAATTTTTTTGAAAACTTCAATATTTTTCTCATTTAACAAGATGGTTTTTACTTTTCCTATTGTGAGGACTTTTGCTTAACATGAAATTATAATCCATATTGAAGGCTGTAGTAATGATAAAAAAAGATGAGGCATGATAAATAAACCATATAACTTTGTTTCTAAAATATCTAACTTAAAATTTCACATTTTACTTCTAGATCACATATTTTAGAAGAACTCTAGTTGTTACATACATAGCAATGACTTCATGATACTATGATATTCCATGGCAATGACTAGGCAAATTTTATAATTATATTTGCTTCATGGTCCCTGGAAGCTAGTTTCTACCAGGAATAAAAATATATCCCATAAAAATAAATAGGATGACCAGTACAATCAGCTTTATATGACTTTAAAATTAGTTGTGATTCTTTTGTTTGTTTGTTTGTTTTGGGGGGGCGGGCATCACTGCCCTCTGGTGGTGGGAGTTGAAGGCCCAGTTTTTGTCCCTATGGAGCTGCTGCTGGAATTGAACCTCCATCCCAGTGGGCCGCAGTCCCGCGCACAACCATTACGCCACTGGGGCTCAACCCCAAGTTATGATTCTTAATAGCTATTTTCTCCTGCCAATAATGTTCTGCCCTCATATGTCAATTTACTTATACATTAGACATTTGTGAAAGCCTAATACACTCTACACTTTCTAAATGTAAGCACAGAGGAAGCTCCAAGTGCCCTATGCCAGTGTGTTATAAAGACTGCAAAAAATGCTTCACAAATATGTTTGTTCAAGTTCACAAGTTCATGTTTGTTTCACCTGTATGTCTTTGCTAATATATTGCAGATCAAAGGGAGCTTTGATCTATCAGAGGTCTGTGACAAACTCATTATGTGTGCAAGGGCAAGAAAACATCCAAGTTTGCTTTAAGATCCTATTTTCTCATATAAGTATGTTCAAGTTCATTCTTATCCTTATTCTTAGCAGCATCCTCAAAATATATTTTTATTCTGTTTAAAAAATATCAAAACTTCTGAAGCTTCAAATTAGGTTTTACTAATTTAGTAAGAAATAAAGTGAAAAGATAAATGCATAAGTACTTAAGTATGTTTTTGAAAAAGAGAAAGAGAAAGAACCTGCAATTTTGAGATTTGTTTACTTGTCTCCATTATGAATTGTTTATAGCTAATTGATAATGTTAACTCCAGAAAATATGCAAAGGAAAATAATCAAAGATATCCATAGTGAATGAATGCATAGTGCTAGCTTTCTATAATAAATACTGATTGGTAGTGAATTAATATGGCCCACCTTTCTATAATTCTTTATGTTAAGCATTATAATTCTGGAAAAATATAAATAAGTCTGCTAGCATCAAACTGTGACTATGAGTATGTTGTTGTTAGATGCTATTCTGGTGGCTTACCCAAGTGACCCTCTGTACAACAGAAGGAAACAGAGCATGATCCCGTGCCATCCTCACAAGTGGGCCTAGGTGCAGGCTCACTGACACCAAGCCATCGGCTTGAGGGCTTGCCACTTGGCCAAACATGGTGACCTTCTCCAGTATTACACTTTCTTGACATTTGCAAAGTAAGCAAGATGGCGTTTTGCCATCCTTGTCACTAAAGAACTCCATGGCCTTCCTCTTCCTCTAATACATATCACTTTATCCTTTAATCAGTCCATGATACTTTCAGTATTTTTAAAATCTCAAATGCATTGATACTTCACTAGCATTCCTTCTTTAATATCCAATATTCATTTACAAATGATGCAATGGAGAATACCTTGGCTTGGCTTAGGTGCACCTTAGTCTTCAAAGTGACATTTTTGGTCTTCAACATTCCAAAGATGTCTTGTACATGAGACTTACTCAAGGAAAACGTCTTTTGATCTCCTGACTGATGCTTCCATGAATATTGATTGTGGATCCCAGTTAGACAAAATCCTTGACAACTTTAACTTTTCTCCCTTTGTCATGATGTTTCCTAGTGGACCAGTTTGTGTTAGTCTGGGTAGACCAGAGAAACAAATTCATAAGCATGCATATGGATATAAGGGAAAGGTTTATATACAAGAGAAATGTAACATTGAGAAAGCATCCCAATACAGTCCAGTCCAAAGTCATAAGTCTGATATTAGCCCATATGTCTTATACCAGTCTATAAAATCTCCTTCTGACTATCAAAGCATGTGCAGTAGAGGTGTCCCGGCACTGGCAGGGGTCACTCCATGGGTCCTCATTTCCAGGGTCCAGGGTCCATCACCAGTATCCATTGGCAGTGGGAGCATGTCAGCACTGGCAGGGGTCTCTCTGTGGCTTCTCTAGCCCCAGAGGTCTGGTTCCCTCTGGTTCCATGTGGCTTTTCCTCCAGCTCCTCCATTCTCCAGGAATCAGGATTGATCAGCATGCTGGCATCTCATCTTGTCAGTAGTTCATCGTCTCAGAAACTGAGAGTCAAGTCTCTCTTCTCCAGTTGGGAATATCTTGAGACTTCCCGGAATTATCAGGAGACAGCCATGCCCACACAGAGGCTTCATTGGCTACTCACTGGCTATCTCCAGATTAAAAGGCTAAAATCCACCACTACATCCCAAACATGAAATTTATATCATGAATACATGACCACCACACAGTTGTTAAAATTTCATTTTCCTTATAGTAAGTTGTGATCCACACTGGAGGTTGCAACCCTTAATCTTCATCAGTAAGTACTTTAGGTCATTCACCCTTTCAGCAAGCAATGTTGTGCCACTTGCTGTTAGTAAGACTTTCTGCAATCATTTTGCATCATACTTCTTCATATAATTTGGCTTCTCTGGTGATCTATTAAGCATAGAGTTTGAACAAGCATTCTGAGAGGACACACACCATTCTTGATTTTAAGCCATGCAGCTTCCCCTTCTTCTTTTCAACAACTGCTTCTTGATGCATGGAAAAGATCCAAATGAACCCATACTGCATTCCACACAGTCAAATGCCTGGTTACAGTCAATTAAACATGAGTAAACATCTTTCTGGAATTCTCTGCATTGAGTCATGACCATCTGACATCAGCAACGATATCTCTTGCCCCATGTCCTCTTCTGAATCTGGCTGGAACTTTTGGCAGTTTCCTGTCAATGTACTGCTGCAACTGTTGATGGATGATCTTAAGTAAAACATAGCAATGACATAGTTCCATCATTTGAGCATTCTGCTGGATCTCCTTTCTTTCATATGGGCACAAATATGGATATCTTCCAGTTGGTTGGCCAAATAGTTGTCTATCAATTCTCTAGCATAGATGAGTGAGTGCTTCCAGTGCTTCTTCAGATTTCTGAAACATTTCAGTGGGTATTCCAACAATTTCTGTGTTAGATAATGTGGACACTGGCTATTATTTTAGAAGTTGAATGGTCAAGAGGGGTGTGGCAGTCATGTGCTTATGTTAATTTTATGATTGTAGCCAATGAGGCCTCTATGTGGGCATAGCTTTCTCCTGAGGCTTCTGGGAAATCTCACGATATTTCCCTTGTGAAGATGAGAAGCTATCTTCCCCAGTTGTTGGGAGTTAGTCTCAGCGGCAATTAGTCACGGAAAAGACAAGATGGCAGTGTCCGAGGAGCTTGAGGAGCCAGAAGAGGCAGCAGAGATACCACACAGCTTTGCCTTGATGGACCCAGACCTCTGAAGCTGGAGTGGCATGCTGTTGATGGACCCTGAGCCCTGGAAGCGAGGACCCATGTGGAGACTCCTGCCAGTGCCAGAATCCTGCACCCACTGATCTGTGACTTCATGAGTCGGAGGGAGACTTTGTAGACTGATTTCGGGCCTATGGGTTAATATCGGACTTATGATTTTGTACTGGACTGGATTGGGATGCCTTCTTAGTGTCATATTCCTTTTGTGTATAAACCCTTTCCATATATCCATATGTGTGTCTTTGAAATTTGTTCCTCTAGTCTGCCCGGACTAACACAAGGGGCATGATCCGCAATTTGCAAACTTATTGATTAGAGAAAAGAATAGATGCAGGTGAGTCATGGGTGACTCTGCAGTATATACATTTTAGTATATAATTTTTAAAAGAATATTTAGCTTTTCTTTAAAAAAGACAAAAAAATGAATCATGAAAGGAAGAAATAAGATGATATATTATCTGAATGGCAATAAAGTCATTTCCACATGTACATTCATATCATATATATCTATCTTTCTCTAATCTATGCCTCTATCTTCTATCTCTATCCCTGTTTCTATTTCTATCTATATCATCTATAGCTATAGTTATAATCGAAATCTACATCTGCATCTACATCTGCATACATACATACATACCACAGTATGTGTATTCTAGTACTGGGGTGTGGAGCGAGGACAGGCCCGTACTGAGGCCCAGAGGATGGTCCTGGGCTTACTCAGCATTCTTCGCCCTTGCCGCAATCTCCAGGATGACAGTTCTCAGCTCTGTACTCCACACTGGTTTTCTGCAAAGCCAGGTCTGTGTCCCCATCTAAGAAGGAGGGTGCAATCAGCACCAAGTTCAGGCTGGGCCTGGTGCAATGGGAGGGGCACTCAACCTCAGGGGATTGGGCCACTCTGGCCCTGACCTTGGAGCTGGACAGAGCTAGACCTGTCTCATGTTTTAATCAAGGCTGACTTCAATACATAGGCTGCAAAAGCCAACAGGTGTACACAAAGGGTATTTCACTATACTTTGGAGGTTTACAAAGAAGCAGTAAGACAGCAGCCCAGCTATTCACAGACGGGAGGGAAGGGTAAAGTGGGGAACATGATGCAGCTGCTCAGTTGCCAGACTGTTACCTTGTGCAGCTTTAGTCGGGCGAAGGAGGCAAGTGTCCACTTCTCTCCAGTGGCGAGAGAGGCCAGTCATTGCTTCATCAGCTTCCAGGGCTGAGCTATCACCATTCTCCCACTGACCATGAACTGTGGGTGTTGGCCATCCTGGCCCATTAGCCTAAGGAGCAAACAGCTTTACCCTCTCATTCCTGAAGCCTTGTTTTTGACTAATACATTCAATGCACCTTGACCTTTCCTTCAGCGCCATTGGTTCTGGTTACACATACGCTACCTCCTGAAATGGAGGACTGTCAACAAATTTTTTTTTTACGTACAGTCTCTAAATAGTCTTTCCATCTTCTTGATGTTTCCTGCCTCATGAAATATTTTTCCTACAGAATCCTTTTTTGTGGATCATCTCAAGAACAAATTTGACTTGCTGAACCATGGAGCCTTGGCCTCACTTTAGCTGCTGCTATTATGCTTCCTCAATGCTTATTCTCCCTTAAAACGAAACACAATTAATTGCCATAACATGAATTCCACTCGTAGTGACCCTAAGTGGACAAGTTAGTACTGCCCCTGTAGGTTTTCCAAGAATGTAGTTCTTCACAGAAGTAGAAAGGCTTGTCTTTTTCCCGGAAAATGGTGGGACTTTGAGAAGTGTTGACTTTGCTATTAGCAGCCCAGCTAGAGCAAGTGCACCACAATGGTCCAGTCTCTGCCCAGAGATGTCATCAATGTTATTTCTGTTTATGCTGAAGAAGTCCGTGTGTACGGTCACCTATTCTGTTGTTAGACAAGTGTTTTCAATGAAGAAGACATTGAAATTGCAAAATTCTCTCATCTATTCTCCAGTTTTATTTGTATCACCAGGGCCATATTTCCCAACTAATGCTCCTTCCTCTTTGCTTCCAACTTTTTCATTTTTTCATAGTAGTAGTCATCAATGTATCTTAACTGCTCATTTAATCAAGTTCAGATGAAATTGAAAGAATTCTTCAACTTCTTCACGACTAGCCTTTGTATACATGTGAAAAATATGGCATTACCTGGATTTCTTGTATGAAAAAGAGATATTATCCTATATCTGACAGAATCTTACTTCAAGACAGATCTTTAAATGTCCTTTTTGATGCTGAATGCAATGCTATTCCTCTGAAATTTGTCACTGGTTCATGGCCCTCTGTATGATTTTCTGATTAAATATGACCAATACCCATCCATTTTAACTCACTAGCACCTAGGGTGTCAATTTTTATTCATTCTATTAATGTTTTGATGATTTTTCATTTCTTTGATTCATATTTTTATGATCCAAGTTCTAATTATTAATGGA
The DNA here is from genome assembly GCA_004026705.1 of Nesogale talazaci. Lineage (NCBI taxonomy): Eukaryota > Metazoa > Chordata > Mammalia > Afrosoricida > Tenrecidae > Nesogale > Nesogale talazaci. Next base: position 15,092 of record PVJH01002438.1, on the reverse strand, counting down.
TGATTGCCACTGTTTCTTCTCATGTTGAATTGTGACCCATCAGCAAATAAAGTTCCTGAGATTTTGAACAATTCACATAATTTTGGTCAAGAATCTTCTCAATTGAGAGATCATCTTCTGACACCATCTCAGACAATGTTCCACTGCTATCCATAAAGTTTTCTGAAATAGACAGCTTATTTTTCATTCATAGTCTGCTCATAGTCTGGAAGTTTTGCTGAAACCTTTTCACTTCGGGTTATCCTACTAGGACTGAAAAACCAGTATTATCTTCCAGCATCACAGCATCTCACAAGCCATCACAGTAATTCAAACTGATGAATAAAGGGTAGACTTAGTACAAAATGATGCAGTAATTGTCTGAGTCTAGTATTTGGTAGGAGGTAATATTTAGCTGACTTTATGGCATATAAAAACATCAATGGTATCTAATTATCATAAAGGCCCGGTTGAGTATTGAATTGATGAAACCAGATACAAGCTGATTTTTGTTGTCATGTGTTGCAAGACTGACTAATCTCTCTTTATGTACATATGTTTACTCTTATTTCCCCATGAAAGCAAATTGGATTTTGTGGTCTGATTTGGGTGCCTTTTTTCACTGCCTCTGTTTCGGAAAGATTTAATAATAAAACCCTTAGTACTGTTTGTGAGTTGTTGTTTTAAAAAAAAAAAAAAACAGGAATGGCATAAATGATTAAGGCCTACTTTTTTCCCTTGAATTTTTTCTTCTGCTTGAATTCTTCTATTTCCCTTTTAAATTTACATAGATACTCAAAAATCAGTGAGAAGCCTGAAGCACATAAGTTTCATGATCAATGTCCAAATGAGGTTATCAAGCTGTCAATTCTCTGTGGCCACTGCAACATAATCATACCTAGCGTAGAAGTAGAGTGCCATGGGAAGAATGATTTCTGTCAGAGAAAGTAAAGAAGGATGAAGATTAAAAGAAAGGCATGTCTGACCATTCTTGGTAATAAAGAAGCCCGCTGATGTCAGATATGGACATAGCCCATGCCCTTTATTATAGACCTCTAGGATGTGTAGATCACAGTGGGAGCTTGTATATTGTTGTGAAGCTGGAAGTTAAGTCACTGTTGTTTCAAATATTAGCAGTGCCTTCCAAAGTGAGACTGTTCCAGCAGAGCATCCAGACTAAAAATAGGTTACAGTGACTAAATTCTCTACTTCAGAGAAAGTACCTATTGAAAATATTGTAGACAGCACCAACACATTGTAAGACATGAAAAGCCTAATGACTAGAAGCAGCATTTTGTTACTCGGAGTAGACTAGAGGAACAAATTTCATAGACATGCATATGTATATAAGGAAAGGGATAATATACAAAAGTAATGGAACACTGAGAAAGCATCCCAACCCAGTCCAGTCCAAAGTCAAAAGTCTGATATCAGCCCATATGCCAGATACCAGTCCATAATGTCTCCTTCCAACTGATGAAGTCTCAGATCAGTGGGTGCAGAGTTCCAGCGCTGGCAGGGGTCTCCCCATGGCTCCTTACTTCCAGAGCTCAGGGTTCATCAACAGCATCCAGTAGTACAGAAGCAACTCATCACTGGCAGGGGTCTCCATGTGGCCTCTCCAGCTTCAGAGGTCTGGCTCCATCAGGGCCAAGCCATGTGGATTCTCTGGCTCCGCAGACACTGCCATCTTGCTGTCTGTGATTAATCATCTCTGAGACTAACTCCCAACAACTAGGGAGATAGCTTCTCCTCTCCATGAGGGAAATATTGCGAGATTTCCCAGAAGTCTCAGGCAAAAGCCAGGCCCACATAGAGGCCTCATTGGCTACTCAATGTCTATCTCCAGATAAACAAGCTAGACTCCACTCCTACACTCAATCATGAAATTAACATAAACACATGACTGTCACAAGCATATTACCAGAAAATGAGCCAGTTGGGTTGGGAGGCACTCAAAATATGACTGAGAAAGAGCTGTCCAGGCGCAGTAGAATTAATGACAAAGGAATGGAAAGTGTAAAATTTTCAGAAGTAAAACCTTCCTTTTTTGTGGAGAATTTCTCAACATGAGAATGCCAAGCTGAAAATGAATTAATAATCAAAACTTGCAATGTAACAAGTGTGACTCTAAGGAAATTGGAAGACATAAAAAATGAAAAGGGGGCTGAGCCCCGGTGGCATAGTGGTTGTGCGCGGGACTGCGGCCCACTGGGATGGAGGTTTAATTCTGGCTCCCAGGAGCAAAGGCTAGGCCTCCTACTCCCACCACCAGAGGGCAATGATGCCAAAAAAAAATGAAAAGGAACACATAGAGATTGATGATGTCCTTGGTGTTAAGGAAATGATATGGACTGGTATAGCCATTTTGAATCAGAAAATCATATGACTTACTTTACTGAGAATGGCACTTCAAAGAAATGGCTTTGCATTAATCTTCAAAAAGGTTATTTCAAGATCTACCTTGAAATACAATGCTGTCTGTAAAAGGATGTTGTTTAACCACATGCAAAGTAGTCAAATCAAACAAATAATATTCACATGTATGCTTCAACCAGTAAGACTAGTAATCCAGAACTTAATGAATCTTACCAATATCATCAACCTAAAATACAGTAGCTGTTCATTCCAGATGCATCGATATTTATTTAAGATTGAAATACAAAAGTTGGAAACAAAGAGGTAAGAATAAATTTTTTTTAAAAAAAAGAGGTAAGAATAGTAGTTGGAAAATATGATCTTGGTGAAGAAATGAAGCTGGAGATTGATGATAGAATTTTACATGACCAATAAATTAGTTATAGAAACTACAGTGATACCTAAGTTGTCTAATTCATTTTATTCCAAATTCTTGTTTTAACACTGAAAAGTTTGAAAATTTAACATATTTTTGCCATAATAAATAATAGAAAACCAAATAATTGGTTCTGAAATCCAAAAATTACATTTACAAATTAATTTCCCCAGGACTTTAAATCACTATGGAGACATGCATCCTTCTCCCATGCCACAATCTTGGATAAACTATGGTCATTGAGTTGTTTTTGATTCATCCAAATGGACAGTAATTTTTCAAACCCTTCAAGAGTCTGAGTTCTTTGATTTCTGGTTAATGACTTCACATCTTTCACTATATTAGCTGCTTTAATAAAAAAAATTAATGTCATTAATATCAACTTGGTCATATTGTATTCAGTAGCTAAATTGGACAACTATCAAACTTATTCAAATTTCTTTCCTTAACTATCATGTTTCTCACAGTTTTCCTCTTATCTCTATTGCTGGAATCACTAAATTTCTTTGGAGTTATGGTTATGATAATTAGCACAAGGTGCCAAAATAAAAAAGGACAATGAAGAATTTAAATGCACCAACACAAGCACTATCTGTTGTCTGCGTGAGAGTGCCTCTTATGTTGAAGTGTCATTCAAATCATGACTCATGCAGTCTGTACACGATTTATCAACTCAGATTTTTTGTTTGATAATTGGTCAAAGTTATAAACATTAAACATTTTTTTAATTTGCTGTTCAAGCAGCAGAAAGTTTGATTTTGAAGCCTTTTGACAACTGAGAATTGTCACTTTTTTTTTTCAAAAAAAAATGGTGAATAAAGCATGAATTTCTCCAGCTGGAAGACAAAGACCAAATCAACTAATCTGTGAGAAATGACAAGGAAAATATTCAATGGCAACTCATTCTTCTGGGTACACTGATTTCCACTTTCTTTAGATGTTTCCTGCATCGTTCAATATTTTGTCAATAGAATCCTTTAAGACTGAGATTTGAGGCTTAAATTTTTCAATAGTTCTTTCAGTTTAAGATATTCTGAACAGTTTTCCCTTTTGGTTTTACAAATATAGGTCTTTACAGATTTTATTATAACATTTGGCTCTGTCTTTCCTAGCTTCTCTTTAAATTTTTCTATTGTGTTCTTTGATTTCACCATTTCTTCCATTTGCTCTTCTACTTGATAATTAGGTGCAAGTTTCAGGATCTTTTTTGACATCCACTTTGGTTTTATCTGTGTTTCCTTTTTTTTTTAATGACTGTTGGCTGTCTTCATGAATGATAATCTAATAAGATGATCCGTTGTTAGTATTCAGTGTAGCAAAACTGTTCATCAAAGCAATGATGGTACTTTTGGCTACAAACTAATAGGTATATACCTGGAACCCAGTTGATGAAAGAAAAAAGTTACATTCTACTTCTATAAAGTTCACACACTTTGGTCCCCTATGGGGAAGCTTATCTCCGTTCTACAGGGTTACTAAAATTGAGAAAAAAAAACTTTGTAATAAATAATTAACTTATTTTGATATAGTATATGCATCCACTAAAAATGATTTATTTCCCTACCAGATTGTCTAATGACAAGTATATTCTTAGCCTGGATGCTCTGTTTAAACTTGTTCACTGTGTGTAAACTTAATGCCATTTAGAAGTCCAGTGAGATAGCTTACAGTAACACCCAAGCCACTGCATTATGGCAAAATGAGAAGTGGTGGATTAATCTCATAGTTGTATAACTATTAGCACATGAAGAATAATTATGTCAAAGATCAGAAACAAATACTTCAAAGCATAGGAAGACAAAACAAAATATTATAATGGAATGTGCAAAGAACAAGAGTTAGAAAAGATAAAAAGAGAAACCCTAAGAATATTTTTCAACCTTAAAAATTATTATTAATTAGGAGTTAATGCACAATATTATATCATCCCATAGTTCAATTATGTCAAGCAATTTATATAATTGCTACCGGAATCACTTTCTAAACATTCATTTTCTTCCTGGACTCCTCGACATTGTCTATCACTGAATCCTTTCCACTGCACCCACACCTCCTCCCTCAAAAACCCTTAATCTACTTTCTGTCCATATATGTTCATCAATCATGGTATTGTATACAGAAAAATAGAAAGAAAACATATACCACAACTTCAAGAGGGTGACCTCCAATGTAATATCTCCTCTGAGATATACTCTAATGTTAATAAATACCAAACAAAATAATAAAACCAAGAATACAATACATTTGTGAAACCCAGACAAGTCCAGCAGGCATTTTAGGGGGAATCTGCTGACAAAACTTTAACTCTTCAAGTTAGATTTATGCCTTTGATCTTCTATACTCATCTCTCCAAATCGCTCTGTTTGCCAATCACTTTTCTTCCTTCTTTCAATTGTGGATAGAGGGAGTGCTCTGGAGACTTATTTCCTAGGTAATTCCACAAATTAATCTTGGGTTCCCAATGTCAACAGTAGCCTTCTGCATCCAGAATCTCACAATTTAGCCTCTGATACTGTTTCCTCCTTTGACTTCAGATTATAAGGTTTACAATTCTTAAGGTTTAAAATTCTTCAGTGACTGGTGATGGCTTGCTTTTTCCTTGTAGACTTGGTTGACATCACACATAGTTGCTGGTTTGCAAACAAGCCTTTAAGACCACAGATGCTGTTTTATCTGATAATAAGCACCATCTAAATTCTTAGCCACATTTTGCTATAGTCCCTATATCTTCTGCATTTCTTTCCTTAAAGCAAGTATTGAGCAGGATTATGATGCAAGAACTAATTTTTCTTGTTAGACCTAGGATTAGTTCAAACCCCAAACCTATTCTTGGATCTATATTTCATTTTGTTTTTATCACCTTTGACTCCCTTTCAAGTCCTCTTTATTAATTTAAGGTAGAAAGTCTTATCAGTCATCCCCTGGGGCATGATGAGTCTTCATTAATTTCATCTTTGATTAGTTCCTGGTAAAACACTTTTAAACCCTTTGAAAAAAGAGATACTGGGCCAATTTAGGCTAACTCCATATCATAGTACCCAAATTAGTACTCATTTGTACGGTGGATCCTTTCATCACTTGACTGTATTTGCACAAAAATTGGGGTCATTGTCAAGGAAATTTACAATAATAATCACTGAGAATGTTTGTTCCAGGTTTCCCAGAATAACACATATCCTAGTTCAGCATAACAAGATCATGTCTGTCAACCTGCCAACAGTTCAACCATCTTGGTACAGCTGTCTTCCAATTCCTCAGACAGACACCACGCATCTTCTAACTTAAATACTCAGATTATAAGTGTGTCTGAGGTAGGCTCCCAGTGGAATTTCTACCTTGGACCTCTTTTGTGCAGCCTTTGGAATATACTGTAAACCTTGAAGATCGGTGTCCTAGTGTTCCACTCTCCCAGCCTGGATTCCCAAGCTTCACCCAGAAACCCAGGTCTATGTGTCTCATATGGTGCATATCACTAAAGACACTACTAGGGTCCCCCAAAGCATTTTTCAGTCATCTTTCCCCTTAAAATTGAGATTGGTCCTCTCTCTTCCTACCAAAAAGCATCTGAATTCTCTAAGGAGTGTTAGTTTCCTTTTCTCTATCCTGACTTCTTTCCCATTAGTCTCCCTGATCCCTCTGATATGACAGTCTGTCTGTCCCAGGGGACATCTTCAAAGACTTGCATGGCAACCCTTCAGTAGACAGTGTCCCCTACCACTACCTTGACCATTTGACCCCAAGTGCCCTCTGGCAAAAGCCACCTTCAAAGTACTTAGCTAAAGAGGACAGTGTATGTATGGTTCATTGACATTGGTCAGGCTCTCTCCCAGGCTATCTGACCCCTTTTGCCAGCAGAATGGATTCTCTACCAGATTGAGCTTGTGCCTGTTCTGCTGCTTGTCCTATAGCAGTGGACCCATACAGTATGTGTCATTGACTAATTTTAACATAATGCTTTCCAGATACCTCCATGCCTTGAGGTATTTGAAACTCCATTGCTATTATTTATAGATGCATAGTATTCTATCTTGTGTATACATCAGAGTTTTTGTTTGTTTGTTTTTTCCAGTCTACGACTGATAGGAATTTAGACTGTTTGCAGTTTCTCATTATTGGGAAATGTGTTGCAATACACATGAGGGGCCAAACATCTGTTTACAATCCACTTCTTTTCCTTTTGGGTATATGCACAATAATGGTATTGTGTGACACAGCACTTGCACTGCCATATGTTTTAGGAATCACCATAAAGACTTCCACAGTGGCTGTGCCTATTTACAAGCCCACCAGTAGTAACTAAGTGCTCAAATCTCATCACAATATCTTCAGCATTTGTTATTCTTAGGTTGCTTTGTTTTGTTTTTACTTGTGCTACAGTTATGGAAGTTATTGGTATCTTATGGTTGTTTGATTTGCATTTCTCAGATGACAAGTGAACAGAAGCATTTCTTCATGGGTTTATTATTCATGTGAGTATCATCATCTATAATCTTTTTTTTAATGTATTTTGCCCACCTTCTAAGGGGTTATTCATTTTTTTCTTTTTGTACAATTGTAATATGCAGTAGATTTTGGTAAGTTAGCCTTTTGTCTGTTCTGTCATTACTTTGCCTAATCTGAGAGTTCTCTTTTTACTCTTTTAGTGTACACAGTCATTTATTTTTAATAGATCCTACTCATCTATTTTGTTTTCCACAGATTGTGTTTCTTCTGTTTTCTTAAATAGCTCATGTATTCCCTGCACTAGGTCACATAAACGTATCCTGATTTTCTCATTGATGAGTCTGATAGCTTTGAATTTTGCAGTTATGTCTTTAATTCCCCTTGAGTGTATTTTTGTGCACGGGCTGAGATATGGATCTTCTTTCATTCTTATGCAGGTATCTACCCAGTTTTTTCAGCATCATTTCTTGCAGAGGGCATCTGCTTCCCATTTAATGCTTATCGGGCCTTTGTCAAGGATCCAACGATAGTGAGTATTTTTATTTCTGGGATTTCTGTCCTGATCCATTTCTTGTGTATCCATCATTATACCAGCAATATACTGTTTTGACAACAGTGGTTTGATAGTATGTTTTGTGCAAGAATGTCTACTTTTTTCTTTTCTTTCCCTCGAGAAGCTCTTTGCCTCTCCTGGGCGTCTTTCCGTTCCACATGTAGTTGGTAATTACTCTTTCCATTTCTTTAAAGAATAATGCTGGAATTTAATTTGGGTTTGCATTGAATTGGCAGATTCCTTTAGGCTGTATTGAGATGTTCACAATACTGGGTCTTCTAGCCATGAAAAAGGGATAGTTCTCCATTTGTGTATATACCTTTTGGTTTCTGGCTGTAATGTTCTTCATATAGTCCTTTTATTTTTGTGGTTAGGCTTATTTATAGGAACCTCACCTTTTATGTGGCTATTGTCAGTGGTATTTTTTCCTTGATGTCTTCTTCATAATGGTTCATAAGAATCCAACTGATTTTTGCCTGTTTAGCTTGTATCCTGCTATTGTTTCCAGCAATTCTATTATGCACAGTTTAGAATTCTCAATACATAAAATCATATCATCAGTAAATAGCCAAACGTTCACTTCTTTTGTGCAATTGTACTCCCTTGACCACTTGCTATTGTTTTTATGACCTTGGCTAACCCTTCCAGCACAATGTGGAATAGAAGTGGGGCTAAGAGACATCCTTGTCTGATGATGGCTATTGTTTGTACCATTTAGTCATTGAGCTGTAGATGCATCTGGGTTGTGTAAGTGGGGGAGGGTTGGCTCTTTACGTTCCAGAGAGGAGCTGGAAACCATCTTCTGTAGAGATGAAAAGAGAGTGATAGATACAACATATGTGGGCAGGAGTAGGTTTGAAGTGGTGCTGTTAATCATAGGAAGTCTTCCTGTTAAGTTTTGATGAGCAGCAGAAGAGGGTTACAAGAGATATGTTGTTAGTAAGTAGGTTATAAGAGAGTGTATGCTACTGAGGTGGTGAAAGAAGAGTCTTGAGGTGATGGTGACTGGGGTAAGTGAGAGGTATATTAAGGAATCTACAAGAGTTACTTATCAACCCTGTGTATTATATAAGGAGAGTGCAGCCATTCTGCTATCGTGCTTATAACAGTATGCTTTTATTGTGGGTTTCTGCACAACTCAGTTATCTCTGATACTGTGTGTGGTCCCAAGGTGGACATAGTCTATTGGAGGGGACGGGAGGCCAAAAGGTAGAAGGGGAGAACTTCAATCAAAAGGGGTTCCTACTAAGCCCTTAAGTTCCACTGTTCCCCCAGACATGTAGATAGACTAGAGGGATCCACCCAGAAACACAGAAATGCTGGCAGGAAAAAGAGCTATGTGATTCTCTTCATCAAAAAGAAGAAGAAAAGAAAGACCAAAAGAGAGGAAAAAGAAAAATCTACAGTCCTTTAATGTGGTGTCAATTTGAGGAGTAAGAGAGTAGGAGTGGAGTCTAGTATGCCAATCTGGAGAGAGCCAATGAGACCTCTGTGTGGTCATGGACTTTCCCCTGAGAATTCTGGAAAATGTGGAAATTCCTTCTTGAAAGCAGGAGATACTTTCTCTCTTGGTTCACTCTCTGATTGACCTTGCAGCTGCCAAGACACATGGCAGCATGCTGATAGACCCATGGAAATTGAAGGAGCCATGGAAGAACACTGAGATGCTTTTACTGCGACTGGATGTACTAGACTCTGCCCACACTGACCTGTGATTGTCCTGGTATCATAGCTTGTGCTTCATGAGGCTAAAAAGGATTTATGGATTGGTATCACACATATGTGTTAATATCACACTTCTGACCCTGAACTGGACTGGATATATTCTTGATGTATACAGTTTCTGTTGTATAAAGCTCTTTCTTATACACTAGTGTGTATGAATTTGCTCCTCTAATCTACCTGAACTAAACACTATTGAAGCCCTCAAAGGGTTAAAGTTGTTTTTCTATCTTAACAAGTCTTGATCTCTTTCAAGTTACCTGGGAGTTTTTATCTGGTGACCATTAGAGCTGCACCCTTAATAAAGGGGTGGAGAGGAAATCCAGTTAGCAAATGTAACTTTGAAAGTACTGTTTGGCAAGCTACAGTGCCCAGGGTTTCCCAGCATTCCATGAGGACATAGGATCATGAACTCCACTTGGGAGCCTCTCTGGGTTGGGATATTCCCTGTTCTGGTGGGTCATAGAACTAGGGGAAAGGGAGTAGGCTGACATTTCCTGTCCCACTGACCCTGCTAAGGTATTGGAGAGGGGAGACTGCAGTGAGCTCAGTTGTATTCTCTGTGAGTGAAAATCAGAGAGAAGTCTACTATAATCCTGGAGTGCTGAGAGTCTAGGTTCTGCATCTAAATTCCCAGAATTGGCCTCCTAACTTGTTGATCTTTGGGCCACAAAAGGGACATTCTGGGAAGGGGACTCAATTTTGGCACCATCTTCTGAAACCACTCCTCTTAGCATATTTTAAATTAGAATTGCAGAAGAAAGCATTCAAGCTTTGAGTTGTAATATTGACAGATTCAATGGGGAAAATATTGAATGATCTAGGAAACATCAAAAGAAGACACAATGAGTACATAGAATCTCTGTGCCCAAAACACCTAGTCAAAATTCATTCATTCCAAGATATATCATAACAGCAGGAACCAATGATACTGAAGAAAGAAATATAAGCTGAAAGGAACATATTAGATAAAAAAAAACTCCAGTAACCGATGAAATACTACTTGAAACGTTTCAACAAATTGATTAAGCACTAGAAACAATAACTCAAGTATGCAAGGAAACTTGGAAGACAGCTATTTGGCCAAATGAATGGAGAAAACTCATATGTGTAGCAATTCCAAATAAAGGGGACTCAACGGAATACTCAAATTATAGAACAATATAATTAATATCAAATGCAAGTGAAATTTTGTTGAATCATCCAAAAGATGTTGTGGAAGTACATTGCCAGGGAGCTCTCGGATGTTCAGGATAGATTCAGAGATTGTCTTGAACAAAGGATATCATTGCTGATGTCAGATTGAACTTAGCTGGAAACAGAGCATACCAAAAAGGTATGTATTGGCATAGGACTATGCTAAGACATTCTACTGTGTGGATCATAACAAACTATAGGTATCCTTGAAATTAATAGAAATCTGGGAACAATAAACTCTGCCCATATGGAAACTGTACATGGATCAGGATATACTGATGCAAACAAAACAAGGACATATTGCATGGTTTAAAATAAGGAAAGATGTGTCCATAATTTTGTATCATTTTACCATGCTCATTCAATCTGTCTGATGAGAAAAGCATGAGAGAAGCTAGGTTTTATGAAGAATGAGACTTCAGGATTGGAGAAAATCTTATCAACAAGCTGCAGTATGAACATGGCACGTTTGCTTGCTGAAAGTGAGGAGGCCTTGAACCATTTGCAAATGAAGATAAAGGACCACCTCCTTCAGTATGAATTCCAACTCAATGTAAAGAAAAACAAAAGTTCCCACACTGGATAAGTAGATAACATTAAGATACAAAAGAATGCTAGAATGCTAGGCTGGGTTAACTAGAAAAACAAAGCAGTGAGAATTGTATGTGTAAGAAAGAGCTTTATATCAAGACTTACGTGTATGTCAGTAAACCATTCCAGCCCAGTCCTACTCAAGTTCATAAGTCTTATACCAATCTAAAAGTCCCTGTTCATACTCCCATAACCTCATGCAATGATGAAGAATGCATAAATATCACAGGCCTGGAGGTGCAAAACTTTGTGGAGCCAATGATGACATATGCATCTCCAGAATTCTGCCAGGTCTCAGAGTTGCCCATCGGCAGGAAGCTGAAGGCAGAGAGAGATTGGTTTCCAGCGTCCTCTTTATGAGGCCAGGCCTTTAAGGAGGTACCATCAGGTACCTGTTTGATAGTCTAGACTCTGCCCTACACTTTTATATATCAAGTTGACTTAAAATTATGTAACTACCACAGAAAGGGGAAGAAGTTGAAGTTATTAAACATTTCAGCCTGTTTGGATCCACAATCCATGCTTATGGAACCAGCACTCAAGAGATCAGTGGAGGCACTTGGTTAGTCTGGGTAGACGAGAGAAACAAATTCATAGACATCCATATGGCTATAAGGGAAAGGTTTATATACAAGAGGAATGGAACATTGAGAAATATCCCAACCTACTCCAGTCCAAGTTCATATTTTCAATATTAGCCCATATGTCTGAAAACAGTCTATAAAGTCTCCTTCCAACTCACGAAGTATGTGCAATGACACCAGGACAATCACAGGCCAGTGAGTGCAGAGTCTTGTGTGTCCAGTGGCAGTAGAAGCATCTCGGCTTTGGCAGGGGTCTCCCCATGGTGCCTCGTTTCCAGAGCTCAGGGTCCATCAGCAGTATCCATTTGCAGTAGAAGCATCTCAGCACTGGCAGGGGTCTCTCTGTGGTTTTTCCCACTTCAGAGGTCTGATTCCATCAGGGTAAGTCTGGGTGGCATCTCCTCAGGTTCCTCTAGCTCCTCGGATGCTGCCATCTTGTCTTGTCAATAGAGCGACTCCCAACAACTAGGAAAAGTGGTCTCTCATCTCCACGAGGGAAATATCGTGAAACTTCCCAGAATTCTCAGAGAAAGCCATGCCCACACAGATGTCTCATTGACTATCTCCAGATTGACAAGCTAGACTTCACCCCTACATTCCCAGTCATGAAATTGACATGAGTCCATACTGCCACAGCACTGAATTGAGTAAATGAGTTGTACAAAATCTCGTCCATGTGTTGAAAAGCATAGCTGTTGACTGGAAGATTAAGATATGCATGGTACTTTGAATCATCTCGTATGCATGGAAGCATTGGGCGCTTAATAAGAAGACAGAAAGACAATGATGCATTTGGTGCTGGTAAAGAATATCGAATTAAATATTGAACAACAAAATAAAACCTTGAATAAGAATATTGATTAAATATATACTTCTTGGAAAAGTACAGCTTAAGAAAATATAAATGTATTTTATGTATTTTGAACATCTGATCAGGAGAGACTACTTCCTGATGAAGACCTCAGGCTTGGTAAAGGGTCAGGGAAATCAAATAGTGGACAATCTTCCACGAGTTTTTCTGATGCAGTGGACACATGGGTGGATTCCAGCATAAGAGCAATTGTGAAGATGGCGTTGGGCTGTTTCCCTGCTGCTGTACAATCTCTATGAGTTGGAACGCACTCCATGGCAACTCACAACAACAGCGACATGTGAAAGTCAATCCACAAAAATAGCACTATGTCCCTGAGTAAATTGATGTCATTTTCCCTTGAAGGTAAACTCAGGAGGATCATTTTATCTTCTTATCATTAGTTTGCTTCCCTTTTAATATCTGAAAATCTTAACTGATTTTTATCCTCAAAATTTCTTCCTGGTTTAGTTGGAACTTACCTGTCACTGGAAACAAATCGCTCGGCTGAATTTTACTTATCTAATAAGATCCAAAGTGGACTCCTGATGGTGTCATGGTTAATCATTGAACTGCTAACCTCAAGGCAATCATTTTGAAACCACCAAATGCTCCCCTCAAGAAAGATGAAGTTGCTGGCTACTCTCATTATTTGCAGTCTTGGAAACTAGCAAGAGCAGCTAGTTCTACCTATATGGTTGTTATGAATAGGAATGAACTTGATTGCACTGAGGGTTTTTTTGTTTTTTTTGTTTTTTTTGGGGGGGGGCATCACTGCTCTCCGGTGGTGGGAGTAGGAGGCCCAGCCCCACTGCTGGAATCGAACCTCCATCCCAGCGAGCCGCAGTCCCGCTTACAACCACTACGCCACCGGGGCTCAGCCCTGCACTGAGGTTTTTAAAAAAATAATTTTCAAAATGCATGGTCTTCTTAGTACCAGTTAATGAATTATACAATTGCTAAAGTTCAGTGCACTTAAAATATGTCAATTTATTATGAGTTTTTCATATTCTTCAATTTTTAATCTGATGAAAAATGTTTGTAAATTTTAATTTTGCTTTTTCCCTCTCTGGAAAATTGTCTTTATTTCTGAGATATTGTTAGATTTATTGGAAAATGTTGCTAGCAACAACAGAAATAATTACAACATTGCAAATCTTTATTAATAATAAAACATTGTAACTACCCATTATAATGACATTTTCTTAAAATCTATATTATAATACATCTAGACTTAAAAAACATATTTTAAATTGTGGCCTTTTGGCAAAAATAATGGAGAATATTTAGCTAGATAATTAGCACTTACTTTCAGAAAATGTTTTTAAATTCTAAGGGTAGTATTTTTAAATAAATTTATATAAATATTCCTTTTAGAAAATAAATTGCATAGAAAAATATATCAATGTTCAAGCAGAATGTTCTTTAGATCAATGCGATAATACACTGTCATCAAGTTTATTTCAATACTGAGTGTGGTAGTTATACAATCTGGTGTCAATTCGAGACTTTAGAGTGCAGGGGTGAGGTTTAGCTTGTCAATAACATCAGAGCTTAATGACCTAATTTAGAGGCGACAAGGAGAAAAGTAGCCTGCTAGCGGTGGGACACACACTCACCCTTGGAGACATTCCAGCAGGAAAACATGTGGAGCTACACTAGTGCCCTGAGTAAGTAGAGCCCCGTAGAGATCCCTGTCAGTGCTGAGATGTTTACAGCACCACAGGATCCACAAGACTTCCCACGCCTTGCCCTGTGATCTTCATGCATTTGGCATTGTGTCATGTGTTTTGTAGATTGGAGTTGGACATATGAACTAATATCAAATTTGTGGACCTGGTCTGTACTGGGCTGGAATATTTCCTCAATATTCAATTACTCATGTATATGAAGCTCTTTCTTTGATACATATGAGTGTCTATGGATTTGTTTCTCAAGTCTACCCAAACTAACACACAGGGAATGGCTTATTCTCCTTCAACTTATTCATTCACCATGTAGTTTATTTTAAAATGAGGAAAATCCCAGAAAATGTTTATCCTATAGAACATAGCCATAGTTATTAAGATCACATAGATTATTTTTCTCCATAAATTCCTAACTTTCCCTTTCCCTTTTTGAAACTCCCTGAAAATAGACAAAATTAATGACAAATATTTAACAGACATATTTGATTTTACCTAGGTTTTAACTTTCAGTTACACATTAGCATACATTATATTATCTTATTTTGTTCATAATATATTTGAATTATGTTAATATTAAGCAGAATTGTTTCTTTTATACTGAAAATATAAACTCCTGCCATTGAGTTAATTCTTATATAAGGGGTTACCTCCCTAAAAAATTAAAACCACCTCTCTGGGGCACGGACAACAG
>PVJH01002437.1:106511-169283 GCA_004026705.1 Nesogale talazaci | reverse complement strand
GGATGCTAACTTTCACACTCGCCACAGTAAGCGCAGTCAGAAAGCAGCCCGCCCTGGGCACCCTTTCTGGGCGAAAAGAAATTTGGATTTGAGTTTATTCTCCTAAGAAAAAGTTTGCCCTCACCCTATATGGTGGGTTTTGTTTTTCACAGCAGTGCGCTTTTCTCAGGAGCCAAAGGGCTCTGACAGGTAAACTGGACCTTGGTACAAAGGCCATTGGTGATGAAGGGCATTGGGGTGGCCAGAACCCTGGGACTTGACTGGGTGCTCCTTTCCTTTGTATGTAGAGGCCAGCTGTTGGGGCCGTCGCTGTGGTCTCAGGGTCAGGTTTCGGTAGCCAGCTTGAAGTTGCCTTGTTGTGAAAGAGGGGGACCCGCAGCTTCACCGGTCACTTTTGCTGTTCATTTGGCCCCACATAATTGCAGCATAAACAGGGCTGAAAATAAGGGCATTTAATCTCACAGTGACGGGGAAGAGCAGGGTGGGGGGGGGCGGAGAGAAAGAGCGAGCCCAGTAACTGGTCAGAGAGTCAATGGCGCTGAACCGACAGTTTATGGATTTCTGTTTGTGCTACAAAATAAAAAATAAATCAAATATAAATCCGGGGCTACAGCCACCGACAAGCCGCTGCTATCAGGAGCGCCGGGTGGGCCGAGCCCTGCGCCTTGCAGTCAGCTCCGGTGGCTGCTCGGCCTGCGGCGACGCCCCAACCCTGCTGGCTGCCGAGCGCGGTAGGGTGGGCGGCTGGGCGCGAGGGGCTCGCGGGCACCGGCGCGGGTGCTGGCGGCGGTTGGGCTTTGCAGAGAAACGGCTTGAGCGCCTGGCAGTAGAGGGCGGGTCAGAGTGGCGAGGAACGAGAAGGAATTTCTCCGTCCTTTTTTTGAGGGGAGGGCTGTGAGGTCCGAGAAAGGGCCCCCACCCCCGCCGCCTCTGCTCGGTTCTGCAGGAGCTGGCGGCCCGGCCGGCCGGAGCGCACCTAGAGTCTGCACCATCTGGCCGAGCCTCTGCTCAAAGCCCACCCGAGCGTGCGCGCAGACACTGCCTTTTTACCCGAGAAAAATCATTGTTAGCAGTTTCAAAATAAACACCAGATTGGCCATTAGCACTTTCTTTCCAAATATCAGCCGGCGAGGAGGAGCACGTGGCTGCGCGGCGCCCCCCGGCCCGCGCTCCTGCGGGACCGGCCGCCTGCCTCGCGCCCAGCCTGCGGGCAGAGCGGCCGGGTCGCCGGCGGAGCCGGGAGCTCAGAGCCGAGCCGCCGCCCGCCCCAGTCAGCGGCTCGCCCCGGCGTCCTCCGGCCGCTGCCGCGGCGGCGCCTTAGGATCAGCGCCTGCTATGCGCCGATGGGAACTCGCTGTGGACAATGGCAAGGGCCTCAGTCCTGCTGTGTGTGTGTGTGTGTGTGTGTGTGTGTGTGTGTGTGTGAAGTGGGGTGGTGCCAGCGCGCCCCGCTCCTACGCCGGCTTCGGTGTACCCCGGCCCTGCCATCCCCGAGGCAGCCAAGGCCCGCGGCCGGCCATAGAAGGTGGCCCCAGACCCCGCCACCCTCCCACTCAGCATGAGACTAGGCAGCCCCTGGTGACCCCACCGGGAAGGTGGCCCGGGTAGGGTAGGGTGGGGCGCCTGGCTCTGCCAGCCAGAGCACCTGCTGCGGGTGGGGTAGAAGCACCAGGGGCCCTTTGGCGCCCCAAGCCAGCCGGGGCACTGCCTAATCTCTGTCTCTGCTTCTCGCCCACCCTGCGTAGGCCATCGTCTACGAGGGCCAGGACAAGAACCCCGAGATGTGCCGCGTGCTGCTGACCCACGAGATCATGTGCAGGTGAGTGCCGGTCTGCGGGCAGAGGGGAGCGGAGAGCGGGGGCGCGGGGTCTAGGCGCCTCGGCGCCAGCGGCGTCCACAAAGGCCGGGGCGTCCAGGCGCCGCCACCCGCCCAACTGGGGCATCGATTGAAATGTAATCGGCCCGAGCCGGCCATTTGAGCGCCCCGGGCCGCCGAGAGAGAAGCTTCCGCGGTTTGCCCCCAGCGCGAAGGGCCTCCTGACCGACGCTCGGCTGGGAGGCTTCCTGTGGGCTGCGCTTCAGTAAAGCCCCGAGAACCGTGCCTCTGTTCGCCCCCGCTGGGGGAGCCAGGGCTGTCAGGAACGGTCTGTCCACTCCCTGCTACAGCCTCGTGGCCTGGCCCCGATGAAAAGGAAACTCTTTCCTATATGTTCTGGAGCGCGCGTTTGTGAGAATTGGACTGTGGTTCTGTCTGTTAACCTCGCCCCCCAGAGCAGCGATGCGCCCCTCCTATTGCTGTTAGGTGTTGCGCGCCTTACTAGAGATCTCTGTCAGCACAGCGATTTCCCGCCTGTTTTTTTCCCCTAACTACTGCAAGAGTTTCACCCTTACATGGCAAATAAAAATGCATCATTGACTTTGTATGTGTGGCGTGTGAAATATAGTGGCGAGGAACGGTGGTAAGGGGGTGCAGTGCCGCATTCTAGCTACAGTGACGGGCCCAGTACTCTGAGGGGCACACTCCGCCCGGCTATGGTGCAGCCTGCCTCCCTGCCATGTCTAAGCAGACATATTGTTACAGCACTAATATACAAAAGCTGACTTTTTCTCATATCAGGTAATAAATATAAATTACAACCAATAAAGTGGAATTTCTTTATTATCCACTTCTGCATGTACTGCAATTAACATAGACAGCGCGCAGATGTGATTTAAACTGTAAGTGGGAGACTGTAGACTTTCTTTAATCACTTTAGCTGTCAGCTTTAAAAGGCTTTATATACTTTGCCTACCATATGGTGTTAATTTAGCTAATTTAGACATGTAACCATTATACAAGTATGCTTTTTTAAAATGCAAGAAGCATAACATTTTTGTTTCATTTCTGCTTTAATTAAAGTTTCAATCACGGAGTTAAGGTAGGCTTATAGCAGGCACAATAGATGTTGGTGGTGGTGGATTGATGCATGCTTTTGTGGTTATAATTAATAAATGCCCAAAAGAAATATTGGTGGAAGGTGGCATCTTGCATCTTTTCCAGAAATAACAGCTTGACAATTAGAGGTAAACAAAAGCCGAGGCTGTGAAAGTTATTCCCAAGCCTCCAGCCCCCTCTCTTCCTCAGTTCACCGCAAAGGCAAACACCCACAACACGTTTTCCATATTTTTGCATCACAATTTCTCCAGGGCGCTCTCTCCATTGGCACCCGTCCTTGTGGTGGAGGGTCCGTCTGAGGAGGTCCTTTCTGTCAGAAAGTTTCAGCCCAAGTTCCCTTGTCCAGCCCTGGTTCCACAGCCCTGGTTGTGAAGGAGCTCCAACTCCTGTCTAGGATTCTTCCCGCCTTCCTGTCAGGCGTCCCCAAACATCACCCGGCCAACCCTGCCCAAGCCAGCCTGGGCTCAGGGGCCCTCAACCCGCCCACTGAAACCACTGTCTCCCATTGCTCCGCAGCCGGTGCTGTGACAAGAAAAGCTGTGGGAACCGAAACGAAACGCCCTCGGACCCCGTCATCATCGACAGGTAAGGTCGACTTCTCTATTTCATTCAAAACAAAACCGCAGCCACAACGGAAGCCAGCCGCCGCGCCTGGTTTCCAGTGGCTCCCTGGTTGGTGTTTCTGTGTTTTGGGGTCCGGTGTGGAGCGCGCCCTGTGCACGGCACCATTTGTTGTCCGCATGTGCTAGCGTGCACAGGTGGGTTGACTTGGAAACCTGGTGGCTCGCTCTGTGGGGATTCGGTAATTGCTTGCGAGTTGTCAAGGGAAGCAGTTTCATCTGCCACTGCTCTCGCTGCGAGGAGCGCTTTATGCCTGGCGAGTTCCTGGCTTTCAACCCAGAGATATGCCACAAAATGCTTTTTGCTAATTTGTTAACAAGTATTTCATCTTTGCATTGTTTTCCTCCGGCTGGCCTGATAGCTTCTGTGGAGACGTGGGTGGTGAGCTTGTGGCATTGTTGCCTCACATTGGTCTTGGTGGAGAATTTGAGCTTGCTCTCAGTTACTTGCAAAATGTATCCTAATCCCGGCTGCTCCACACCCCCACCCCCTACTCCCCCTATCGTGGCTGTCGTTTTTTTCTGTCAGGTAGCAGATATGTAGCTAACAAACCAAAGTTGTTATAATTGAAACTAATTGCACGCACTGGTTACACTTTGCACATTCATTTCCATAACTAGATCAGCCGTATGCGTTCGTGCCTTTGCTGTTCACCCTCCTTGCAATCCTTTCTTTCTTGGGCCCTGCTGCACCCTTTTAAGATACCAGTCATTAGTCCTAACAGTGCTAATGCGTTTGGCTAAAACAGTAACACCCCCCACCCCACCGCCTCTCCATACCCCTCCTAGAAGCTTAACTCTAGCCACTGGGTTTTGATGACCTGGGTGTCTGTGTGTGTGTGTTGGGGGTGGGGTACAGGGAGGGGCGGCAGTGGTGGTGATGGTGGTGGCGGCGAGGAAGACCTCTTTCTTCCAAAGGCCCCTCTGATGATTGAGTGCAGATTTTGTCGATTTCGCAATTGGTACCCAAATCGCATACATGCTCGACGCGTACATATGACACCACTTTCATGAAGCAGAGGTTGAGCCTGTTTTGAAGAAGGGTTGGATTTCAGCAGCTTTCATTACAAAGTTATCTTTTGATCATGAACTTTGCTGTCCAGGGCCTGAAAAATTAAACCCGGAAAAGTCCATGAGTTAAGCCTAAAGAAATATGGGCTCCGAGTGAAGAGCAGTGCTAATGTTTAACTAGCTGGAATAGCTGTTTGCTTAGTGGGGAATGTTCAGTATCTGACAGAAGGCCCGGCTCTCTTGTTAGTAATCAAATAGGGTTGACCAGTTGTGGCCGTCACTCAGGCAATTGAGAACAAGTTCAACACTTTATAGAACTCCAACTGCAAAAATCAATATCATTATATTTGTCTTGAGTGTTGTGGCCACGGAAATCACACTGCCTCAGATTGTTGTCTTGTAACTGGATTTGTTTGATTCTATTTTATTTTTTATGTTCTGATTGGCTCTGGCCGTGCGAGTGGCTGTTGGAAACTTGTCTGCGTGTCAGCCACTCTACCAGGCCATGCAAAATTGGGCAAGTCTTTCTTGAGTTGTGCTCAATTTGTGGGAGTTACGCATTCAAAGGGATGTCTGCTTTTTAAATCTGGAGGCTCTGCCTCCCCCAGGCATGGAGCAGCGTGCTGGTTGGCCTAGTGTTGTAGAAACTGGGCTTTCTCTTCAAAATCACTTTGGATCTGTGTAACGCTCAATTGTTTATTGACTTATGACTCTTGATACTGAGTGACTTCTGATACTCTCTCTCTTTTTAAATCACACAATGGGAAATATCTTCCCCCGATTTGTGGAAATATGCTCTCCTGTGCTTGATGGAGTGAACGCTCTCTGACATTCGATTAATTAAAATATGTGTCACAGGCCACTTATAGCTCCACCACCTAAGAGAAGTGTGCCATCATTTGATATTCTAGAAGCATGAGAGGTGGGAGTGGGGGGCGGGCGGGAAAGTGAAAACATTTGGTTAATGGGTTCACCATGTTTATTTGAATAAGGAGGTTGGGAGCTGCACTTATGCCTGGCATAAATGCTTTGGAGGTCTTAATTATTGATGAAGAAATCTGCTCGGCTTCTAAATTCAAAGATAGAACCGTTTTATAGGAATTTTAATCACCTTCCCTGGTAGGGACTTTAAGGTAAGGGTGGCTTTATGTAATGACAAGTAGAATGCACATTTTTAGCATTCTTAAGAGAGCTGTCACTTGTAATGACAAAATACGAGAAGGAGCGTGTTTCTGTGTGCTGCGAGCCTCTGTGAGGGCTGCCGATTGGGTCCTCTCTCCAGTTTCAGGTTCTCTCTCTTTTTTTTTTTTTCCTTAGGGGAAGAGAGACAGAGTTTTTTGTTTATGGGGCAAGTAGTTGTGTCACTTGCGAGTGAGAAGGCGCCTGCAGAGGAGGGTGTCTTTGGATCGGATGGGCCATGACCCGAGAAGGGTCATTTGTGTGTGTGTGTGTGTGTGTGTGTGTGCGTGCGCGCACGCTACCACCTCAAATTAGTGACTGAAGTGGGGTTCCTAGCCAGGGTTTCCCCTGGAGTATCGCAGAATAAAACAGCCCATCACATCGGCGAGTCTGTTCACAGGTTCCCATCAGCCGTGCCGTCACTCGGTTAGTTGGCTTAAAAAAGAATTATATACAGTGGGCTTCGCCAGCTTTCTGTGCCCTTTGGATATGTTTAGCAGGTTTTGACCAGATAAGGCATATTTGTCCTGAGGATATAAGCCAATAATTCCAACCTGAATTGAGATCAATGGGCCCATTCGCGGGTGCCTACCCCTCGCCTCTCCAGACAGGTCGGGGCCCTGCTGCCTGGGAGGAGAAGGAGCCAGGAGTTGGAGATTCCCATCCTGTGTAGGCTCGACGGCCCGGACTCAAATCAATTAACCCCTTTTGTTTTCTTATCTTCCAGGCGTGTAAAACAGTGAGTGTGCTCGGCTCTCTGGCTGTGGTTGTGAGAGCTTCACGTGGGCGCCCACTTGGGGTCTTTTACTTCATATGCTATGACCGAAGGGAACCACCCCCCATCTCCCGGTCCATGAACCTGACTGTGTGACAGTGTATTTAGGGTCATATCCCAGCTCATGTGGAGAGGGCGATGCCTGACATTGAGAAGTCAAAGATAGAGTGCGGGGAAGCTGGTCAGTCCTTCCCACCTGCAGAGAGCAGGGTGAAGGAAGCAGAAGGCATGGCCCACGTGGGTGTACGCCCTAGCACACACCACTACGGATGTGCATGTGCACACAGGTGCGCACACACGCACTGTGCCACAGACATGTGCGTCAGCACAGGCTGGCACACACATGTGCACATGTGTGCATGTGGACAGCCCACCCACTGGTCCAGCGGGGTCTCTGTATCCAGGTAGGCATGCACACTCTGTGCACAGGTGTGCAAGAGCGCGCACGCTCTCACGTGTGCGTGTCTGTAGGTGTACGCGCGTTCATATTCTTTGTGTCAAGAAGGATGGGAATATCCTTTCCCCGGTGGAATCCTGTTTTCTGGGAAAACACAAAAGCAGATGGTGTGCATTAGGAACACCCATTGTCCACAGAGCCCAGCTCTGAGCAGATAAATCTCCCCGCTTCACCCGTGCATTCCAAGGGCTGTAAATGATTACAGGATGTCGGCCGAACTGCTAAAACAAAACCACACTCGGGCGATCGCCCTGCCCTCGTGCCAGGCCTGCTGGCCCAGTGGCACTGCTGCGTGCACTGGCCAGGTGTGCCTGTGTCGGCCCTGCCGGGCCCGGCTCAAGTGGGCTCCAGGTCCAACTGTTGCGAAAAGGAAAGGGAAGGAGTCCTGCCCAGGCACGGGGACTGTCCAGGCAGGCCATGGCCACACGCGGTGGGCTGTGCGCGGCTCCGCGCAGGCTCGGCAGGGTGCTTCCAGATGGCACCGTCTCAGGCGTCCTGCTTGCTGGCATGCCTGCCGCAGGCTCTGCCCCCTCCCCAGTAAATCTGGCATTAGACTATAGAGTTTGGGAGACTTATCATTCCAAGAGAGTCCTACTTTCCTGTCTGGAAGCCAGACATCTGTTTCGGGCATTTTCCTTCGGAGTGAGTTTGGAGGAGCGTCAGGAAGGGGGGTGGTGGTGGTGGAAGTTTTGTCGTATTTAACAGCTGTTACAAAATTTCAACCCTCTGGGCTCTTAAAATACTTTTCGGCTGACCTCAGATTTTTATACATAATTGACACGGGGTTGTAGAGAAATATTATTTACTTAACCTCTCATTGTCTGCGATTTCACGTGCCTTGGGTCGAAGGACTCACAACCACCACTGAGCTGAAGCCTGGGCGCTCCTCCCCGGTCCTCCCCAGAGCCCGTGGTGCTTCCCACGCAGGGAGCGCCCACCTCCAGGGGGGGTCCCAGAGTCCACCAGCCCAAGACGGACTGGAAGGCTCCTTCTTCCGTAGTCGTCCTCTTCTGCTGCTTCTCTGTGTGTATTTTTTTTTTTTTTTTTAGTCAACAGTGTCTCCTTTCACTTCCTGTCACAAAGGTCAAAGAGAGCCGACCTTTGCTGGCAGTCTTCCTCGCTGAATAATTCATGGGATTGACTTTTTGTCAGCGCACACAGTTGTGCTTTGGGACATTTTATTCATTTACCTCATTTAAAGAGCCTTTCTGCACCTGTTCAAGTATTAATATCATGTAATTTGGGCCTAATGCCGATTTTGCTGAACACTCATTATATTTTTTATTAGCTATATTTCCAAACGATTATGCGTGATTACTACCAAGCCTAGCAAACAGCACTGGGTTATTCCCCAGCCCCCTACATCTTCTTGTCAGGTTGTTTTCGGAGGCGAGGAGGATAAACATTTGACCAGCCTAATGTTTTCATTCCTGCTCCGTCTCCAGCCACAGGACTCCCTGCGTCCTCCCTCATGGCTTTGCGAGCGTGTGATTAAATCCGACTCCAGCGGAGCTGTACAAATGCCAACATTTATAAGGTCAACGCTTTTGTTAAAAATGCTATGTAAATGAGGATCTGCAAAAAGGGACATTAAATAAAATTAAATTCATTGTCTTCTTTAATGTCATTTACATTTTGGCTAAGCCAGGGCCTGCCAAGGAGGATTTTAAAAATAATTTTAATTACACATCATTTAGGGCTCCAAGGCTTGCTGTTCAGTAGCATTTGGAGGACCTGCAAAGCGGAGAGGCTCTCAAACTTCTTCGATGACAGCTTGTTATTTCGCCTGGACAGTGCTCTGCGGAAAGCCCCCCGTGTGCCCGGCTCCTTCCCGTGCTCTTAGGGAGGTGAATGTTAGGATCACCAGGTAGCTCTCCTGCTCCCCGAGTCTTGTCCTCCGGTGTCTCCCCACCACCCCCTACACACACATGGCTTCGGCTATGGGCTGTGAGTTGCTCGGTTAGTTTCGGGCCTGTTTGGAGACACCAGGGCTGGGAAAGTAGTGGCCAGCGAGGTGGCGATGTTCAAGCGTGCTTTTGATGGGGCCTCAGCTGACAAAGGGGCTGGGCTGGGGCCGACACTGGGTGAGCTGGCTTCTCAGCTCAGGTGTGAATGAAGGTTTTGTTTGCTGGCCCGCCAGCACCATTGGGGAGAGTCAACAAGTCCAGCCCACTCACTCATCCTTTTTTTTTTTTTTGGGGGGGGGGGGGCATCACTGCTCTCCGGCGGTGGGAGTAGGAGCCCAGCCCCACTGCTGGAACTGAACCTCCGTCCCAGTGGGCCGCAGTCCTGTGCACAACCACTATGCCACCGGGGCTCAGCCTACTCATCCTTGACAGTGTTCTCTGCAAACTTCTGAAAACAAGTGAGGAGGTTGTGCTGGGCCTCAGAGTGGCTGCTTTTTCCACTCTGAATGGGGCATGGGGGAGCAGGCGGTGTCCCCCCACCCATCCTGTGCCTCCCTCCTCCCCCCTCCTCTCCCCAGGTTGGGCTGTTTGGCCTCCGGCTCAGTGTCCAGTGACTTCCGTGGTTGCCTCCGGCACAGTGTCCAGTGGCTTCCGTGGTCTTCCGGCTTATGTGTGGGGCTGGGAAAGAGTGGCGAGGTGTGGTCACCTCCAGGCATAGGGACGTGGGTTCATCCATGGAGGTCGGCAGAAATTTATGGCCGACTAGCCAGGGAAGGGCGCCGGGACAGGCCAGCTGAAGTCCCAGCTTTGACAGGAGGCCGGCCCCAGCGATGGCTCCCACAGTCCTCTTAAAGGGCTCCGGGGAGCCGGTCTGCCTGAGCAGCCGCGCAGCTGCTCCCCGGGCCATGGCGGGTGTGGGAGGGGCCGGGCCGGGCTGTCAGAAGCCATACTCCGGGAGGTATGTTGACGCAAACCATGCGGCCTCTGCCGTAGCCTTATCAGGTGAAAAGCAGAGGTACTGCCAGTGCCCGTAATTGTGTTAGGATGCCTTGGATGAATTGGATTACCTTATGGAAACCCTCCCAAACTCGGGGTTCTGTTACACATGCTTACAGGAAGCAGATCATTACTGTGTGCACCAGGAGGTAATTGGCGCTGGTCGGGCCCTGCCAGTGATTCCGGGCGAGCAGGCGACGCTGGCCGGTGGATGTGCAGCAAACCCATCAGAGGGGGTGGGGTGGGGTACCGTGGGCGCACATGTGCCCACCCACCCACTTACGCATGCGAGGACCGAGGCAGGGGCGCTCCCTCACAGGCGGTGGTGATTTTCGGGGACTTTTCAAAGATGGTGAATAATTTATCAGAATTCCAACTCAGAGTGGCAATGGAAGACGTGTTGGAGGAGATAAAAAATCCCCAGCCGTGAGGATGGAGATTGTCCGTAGAGATGGCAGACTGATTGACAAGCCAGGCGGGTGTGGGGCGGAGCGGGGAGACTTGGCAGAGAGCTTCTGGAACCCACTCACTCAGCGCAAGTCCCCCTTGTTCGATCATCTGTAAAGCCAATCTCCCCAAAATGTTTGTGGGGAGACCTTGCGATGACGAGACGTCACATTGCCGTGGTGGCTGCGCCCATACTCCAGGCTGGCAGCGGCTTAAGAGAAAGCCAGCTGAGGGCTGTGGGGTCTTACTTACTTATTTTTCTAAGTGTTACTGTTGATGGTGCGCTTGCTGGGTTCTCTGAGCGTCTCCGACTGGGGGCTCACCGGGCTCCGAAGCTGGAGGGAAATGGTTTGTAAAACTCTCTCTCTCTTTTTCTTTTAAAACCCGGCCAGGGACAAATGCTCGGGGTGTGCAGACAGACCACTGTGGGGGGAGCCCGGAGAGAGGCTTCCGTGGCTGGCTTTGGACTCACTTGTCCTCCTTGTTCTGGAGACTTTCCCCGCGAGAGACGTGCCCCCTCCCTGTGTGCGCCCTGGCCGGCAGGCAGCTGACAGCAGCAGAGGGGGGAGCTGCTCCCCAGCAGGCCCTCGGAAATGAGTTTAACATGTGCGGAAAGGCCGGGCGCGAGGACTCTGAGCCCAGGCCCGTGAGCGGAAGGGGTTGGCTCCAGCGTGTCTCTACTCACACATCTGGGGAGGTCGGGCCAGACAGGCAGCTCCCGCCACCCTGGCCACCCCGCCCCCCCAGCATTGGGGAACGGGTGCCAGGCCAGGAAACCCCCAAACACCACAGAACTTGGGCCACAGGCACTGCCTGCCCATGTGTGACCTCGTGACGACGCATTTATATGGGATGGGGGTGGGAGGGTGGGGGCGTGTGGCTCTGGGGCCGGCCCTGTGAGTAGTGTTTCCAACAATGGCTTCTCACATAACGGCAGGGCCTTCCCTGTTGGTAAGTTTTCATTCAAATGTACAGATTGTTCCAAGGTGGACTGCCTGGGTGTTGGTGAGCGGCTGAGCCCAGGCCTGGGCCCCTGAGGATAACATCTGTGAGGCTCGATTAGGGGTTGGGGCAGGCCGCAGACACCCTTTAGGGAGGCCCAAAGTCCTGCCAGTTGGTGAAGGCTGTGAGAACTTACTGCAGGAGGGGTGGTGCCCAGCAAAACAGACTGGGCCTTTGGAATTGGGGTCGGGGTCGGGGGTGCACCCACATCTCCTTGGAGGAGAGCATGTTCCAGATGTACCTCAGGTTTTATAGGCTGCGATTGAGACAGAGTTCCAGTGTGGGCAGGAGTCTTCTCCAAGGCGCCCTGGCCTGGCAGGCACAGCGGTGCCTGGCTTCTCCTGGTCACGGACCTCACCTCCGTCAGGGCTCCGAAGCCGTGCTCCCAGCCGCCCGCTGCGCCTCTGGTGATCTTCCCTCACATCAGGGTCACATCAGAGGTGTTCGCAAAGTGCTTGGCCCCATTTCATCGCTGTCTTGGGGTTCTCTGAGAGCACCCCCTTCACCCTGTGCTTACTGGCAGCTCACCTCGGGGAGGTGTGTGGATCTGTCGGGAGTCCCTGTGTGCCTTTTCCAAGTGTAGATGCTCCCCCACTCTGTTTTTATGGGATTCCCCCCCACCCCACCCCCCACACCCTTACAGCATTTGGCTCCTTTGCAGAGAAATGAAAACATCCCACTTTCCCCTCAGAATTTATTATTCAAGTGGTCCGGTTCACTTTTACTTCGCTTGGTGGGCCCAAAGAGGCCCCTGTTAGACCCTTTGCATGAAGGGGGAGGGTGATTGAGTTCCCCGGTATGCCTCAGCCTGCCATAAACATAGAACGAATTTCACTGTCAGGGTAGCTGCTGGCTGTTTGGTTGAATAAATTAAACTACAAATTTCCCTAATTGCCAAGCAAAATGCCCAGCCAACTCTAGCCAGGCCTGGCAGTTAGACCCAAGGTGAGACCTGGCAGGAGCCGATATGGTCTTTCATGTGAGGCAGGTTTTACAGTGAAGTCTGAATTCACACCCACAACATTTGTTTCGCATTAGGGAAGGTTTGTAAATCAGGTCGATGTGCAGGGATGGGGTGGTCCCTGGGCGGCCTCTCTTGTGAGTTTCTTTCCTGAGATTCGGTTATGGAAGTGCTGTCCCCCCCCCCAACGCCCCACCCCCAATCATCCATTTCCATTTTCTGAATGAAGCAATTTGTCCTCTGACATAGGAAGGTTGGGGCAGGACGTAAGTGGGGATTGCATTGGGCCTGGTGCTTGTCCCCACCGTCTGAGGTCACCAGACTGATTCAGTCACTGGGCAGCAGTCATCAGTTATGAGATGTGCACTGGCCAGCAGGCTTTGGCCACACAGCCCCCAGGGAGCTGTGGGAAGGGTCTGGGGAAGTGCTTTCTGGGGGGGGGAAATATGGCAATAATGATCATTTATTAAATTTGACAAGCGGGTTCTATATATAGCAAGGCGGTCCCCAAAGAGTGTTCCTTTGAACAGATAAATGAGTTATGCAAGTTAATAAACACGGAGGACCCCATCCGCGGGCACACCTCTGGGCGGCACACAGATACGTCCTGCCCCATTGCGCGTCCACAGCCGATGACTGGCGCCCACTCTGACTCCGGTCGGCCCCAAAGCCGCAGTGCTGGCCGAGCTGCCTCACCGAGAGAAAGTGGCCATCAGCAGCCCCGGCAGGGCCTGAAGTGAAGATAAACCCGGGGGCGGAGACTGCTCCGTGGGTTTGCAGATGCCTATGTTCCATGCAGGAGTGCCGTAAGGCATTCACGTGCATTTTCACGTTGCAGAAAAACAAAACAGAAGCAAAGAAGAAAGAGTTGGCCGCTGCCAGTCCTAGGATTGCAAGTGTGTTTTCCTGGCAGAGGGAGTATCTGTCATGTTTCTGAAGACCCCATTATAATTCTTCCCAGAAATTATGGCATCCAGAACCCCATTGCAGCCCCAAACACATTCGTTCCCACTTATTAGACTGTGAGCAGTAACTAATTTACATGGTCTCAGAGTTGTGTGTTACGGTAATTTATTGCGTGTGCTGGGGGTCAAACAGAGTTGACCAGTTGGCCGGGCAGATCGAGGCCAGGGCGAGGCTGGGATCTGCAGAGACCAAGTGGGGGGAAGCAGGCCCTGGTGCCTCTCCAGCCGCTCTGGCCTCTGTGTTGGGCTCCGGTCTGTCCTCTGTGGAGCGGGCTTGTGTTGGGCACCTGTGGCCCTCCTCTGCCCTGCCCCTGGCAGAGTGGCTGGGTCGGAGACAGGCCGACATCAGGATGTCACCTGGGAGGAGGGAGGGGCAGCTTTCCCGCAGGCCCTGGGTCCACCCTTGGCCGGCGGCCTCTGTCCCAGGTGAAGACATTGGTTCCATGGAGAAGTCGGTCCCTGTCTTGCCAGAGCTAGTTTCGTTATCAGGTGGAGGAAAAAGGCTTGCTTAGGCGAAAATAATGATCATAAATAGAGTTGTGTAGTGGGGCTCGAAGGAAGTGGTGACAATCTTACCATCAAGACCTGCAATTCCAAGGAAATATGAGTGTTCTGATCCAGGGAAGCAGTAATTATCTTTTTGTGAAGAATGTACAATGGTGTCGGGTGATGAATTGATCGCAGATTGGGAGCGTGGTATTACTGTCATGTTCCAGAGATAAGGAGGAGCGCCGGGACTGCTCTCCGTTTCTGCGAGTTCACAGCCAGCTAGTTTATTAGCACAAATCCCAAATGTTTAGTAAACTCATTAGGTTCCATCTAATGCTAATTTATCATCATAGACGGAACCGCACGGTGGCGGCCGCAGGTCTGTGCCGAATCTGCCTGATTTACCCGGCTCCCCGATCAATCACTTCCCTCACTCTGCCCATTTTTCTTCAAATGCTTTAAAGGGGCTGGAGTGATCCCCGGGAAGAAATCATAGCCACTGGTTGTGGTGTACCGGGCCACCGGCCTCGGGGTGGGGGGACCTCGGGGTTAGGATGGAGTGGGAGGGGCCTTGGGTCAGGGCTTGCCTTGGCCTTCTTTCCTGCCACCGGCCTTCCTTCCCCCTCAGGCCCCCCCCCCCCCATGCCGACCCCCCGCCCCCGCCACGTTTCTTCTTACAATCCAGGCACAGAGTCGAAATCAAAGAATTTCCTTGCAAAATCAGTTTACCAAGAAATGCATCATGGCCCATAAATGTCAAGTACAGTTTATTCTAAACTTCAGATGGTGTTTTTCTTTTAAAAAATCAAGCTTTAAATGCCCGCCTCTCCTGACATTTTCGTACATATTCTATAGTGTTTTCGAAGAGGATAATAACCTTTGCTTGATCCTAGGCAACAGCTTCAAAGATAATGAAATTCTTATGATATTTCACCAGGTAAAATGTGAATTGCAGAAGAAAAGCTATTGAATTTTTATGGATCTTAATCGCATAAAATGAGATTCATGGGGGACACGTCTAACTATACTCAGTGGACCGGCAGCGGGCCGTGGCTGCGGCTGGGCTCCACCGTGGTGGCGTGGGGAGCGCCGGCCCGCGCCGGGAGCGTGTGTGCAGGCCGCTGGCCCTGCGAGTGGTAATGAAATATGACAGAGATTTCAGTGGCACGGGGGTCCGGCACAACCTGGATTAATTCATCTGACTTATGTCCCAGGTCTTGATTTACCTTATGATTAAAAACACCTGCAGCCTTGCCCACCAATTGAAATCAGATCCTGTCTGCAGCCCACTCCTATTGATCCCTATTTAACATCAAGGCTTGGAATTGATTGGCATTGATTAACAATAAAAATGCTCTCCTGCCGGGTCCAGCCGGGGCTCACCTCGGGAAGAGGGTGGGGGTCCGCCCGAGTGGCCTCCTCCCTGGGACCAACCTGGGCAGAGGGGACAGCACCGCCCGAGAATAAACAACGTATTCTAATGTTATTATAACTGGACGCTGGGCTGGCGGTGCAAATTGATTTTGTTCTCGTTGGATAAGATAAATATCTTTAATAAAACTCGCATTTTATTTAGGATTTTGCAGGAAGAGCTTGATTGTGGGAGAGAGGGGTATTTTTCGATTACGACACCCCCCTACCCCACCTCTCCCACCCCAAAGTGTTAATAAAATGGATTAAAACATAAAGGTGATGAGAGCGCCGCCCGGCTAGCAGGGAAACGTTAATGCCCCTGCAGAGACACCCTCGCACCTGCCACAGGCGGCACTTTGTCCCCTTGTGCAGGGAGTTCATCTCTGCCCAGAGCGAGGGGCTTAGCACTAACAGCCCACCGGCCACACCAAGCCCAGAGCCCGCCAGAGGCCCCCATCGTCACGGGCTCTGCAGGCACTTGCACGTGCAGACGCATGCGATGGGAAGAGTCCGGGCCCCTTACTCCAGGTGATCGCAGGGACGGAACACGGCCACTGCAGAGCCTGCTGGGGGCCTGCTTGATAGAGTCCACCTCTGCCCTGCTTCCTGGGAGCTGGCTCCCCAGGCCGGCCAGTGACTCCTGACCTTGGAGCCAGAGCTCGCCCTCAGCTCCCAGGGTTTTTCAGGGCCAGGTGCAGCTGAAAGGAATTATCCAGGCCCTACCATCCAGAAGTTGACAGTTATATAACGATGGAGGAAACCGCATCTCCCAAGGGACATTGCATTTTAGAGATACTTTGAAAATGAAATTAGCCAGTCGAGCCTATAAGACAACCTCTTGTGCTTAAGACAGTAACGGCAGTCTGGAGCTGATTTTTTTTTTTTTTTTTTGGTGATAGGGCAAATCCAATTTGCTTCTTTAACTGTTGATTAAGGAATCAGGGCTACACGCCTGTCCCCTGTAAGCATTTGCTGTTTATTTGTCTGTGGAAAGCCGCTGGAATCCCCTCCAACTGGGAGCGCCGGGTCAAGCCCAGCCGTAATGAAGACCTGTCTGCCAGAGCCGCGGCCTGCCTGCCCTTGTTTGTGCAGAGGAAATAGTTGGCTTTTTTAGCAGCGTGCGGAGGCCACCAGTCACTTCCCATCTTGCAGGCAGAGCCGTTTAGGGGCGAGGACAGAAATCTGCACTGCTCGCCTGCGTGCATTCTCTCTCTCTCTCTCTCTCTCTGAATCCAGAGGACACACACCCTGGAAAGCAGTAGAGAAATACACGCTTGCAGGGAGAAGCTCTTTACCCCACTCCAGGGTAAGATAGTGGTGCCGATGAGGCCCACGGCCACCACTGGTTATAGCAGGTGCCCATCCCCGGCCCGGCTTTCCATACGGTAAATCCAGCCCCCTCACCCCCACCCCGGGGTTCAGCATCGAGGGGCTGGGTTTCTGTTTCGGTCTTCAGAATCACTCACCCACATTCCGTACACCTTTTCCATCGATGCCGCTTATGAAGACCTGAGCCGTGGTTGATCCCAGTCGTCACAGGATTCACGTCTGTCGCAGCTCACAGGGAAGCCATAGGAGAAGGCAGAACAGCCCCCTCCCCTTCCCGGGAACAGACAGCCTCCGCTCTCTTTTGTAGAGAGGCTGGTAGGTTCGAAGGGCCAGCTTTGCGTTTGGCATCCGTGTGTAGCGGCTGCCCCCCAGGGCTCTGGGGCTCAGAGAAGGCTGATGTTGCTACCTGTGTGGAGAGCCTCAGCGCCTCTGGGGAATGGCCCGTGCCTGGGTGGAGTAGACGGGTCAGTATCCCCGCTCTCCTCTGGGCCGGGCTGTGCCATCTGCCTCGATGGCTGAGTCTTGTCTGGGGGGAGTGAGGGGAGCCCAGCAAGCTGAGTGCCCGAGGGCCTCTCCTGCAGGGATGTCTTTCAAGGGTGTCCTGGTTGGAGTGTTGGGAAGACAGAAACAGTGGAAGCTTGGGTTTTAAATCACATTTCAGCTTGTCTTCAGTTCTGGTAGCATGGTGGTCAGCATTCTGAAACCACGGCCTCCACAGGAAAGTGTCCAGGCTCTCTGCGTCCCTAGAGTTGCGTCTTGGAGGCTCACAGGGGAGGTTCTTCACTGCCCTGTAAGGCTGCTATCAGGAGGCATTGGTTCAAGGGAAACGCGTTTATTTCACTATTCATTATTGTTTTTATTTTGGGGGACAACCATCACCACTGTTTATCCCCATAGCTTTGTCCCAAATAGGAACCTTGTTAAGCAGTACCACCACCCCAATGGTCTCTTCGCTCCCCGCCCATGACCCTCACAGGACTCTGTCCCTGGGCATACCTTCTCTGGATGCCCCTATCCGTGGGTCCACGCAGTCCTTGTCCACTGAGTCTGGCCCACTTCACTCAGCTCTGTGTTGGTAGTTCACCGTGCTGCGCCCCAAGTGAGTCCTTTTTCAGGGTCGACTATTGCTCCACCATGTGGCCAGACCAGGTTTTCTCCAGTCTATGTGGATGGGGTCAGTCCCATCTTCTGACTCCTGCGAGCCAAGGCCAGGCACCGACGTGCATGGCTTGATTTGGTTTCCTGTGGGTTGGAATTCACATCATTTCCTCCCAATGTCAGTAGTAGATACCTTTCTTAAGGATCTCTTTTTTTGGTGTTGATATTTTTCTTCCATCTTTAAAGTTGTAAATTAGGTAGGGAGTTACATTTTGGGTCATCCGCGTTGCATTCAATAGTGTAAACCATTCATCAAACCTCCCAATAGTTCACCCCTCACTCACGCCCTGATACCTCTCTCTCTCTCTGGTGGAGCCCCACCTCCCTTCTCACCCAAGTTAACGTCCTCCACAGTGCAACCCCGGCTTCCTCCCTTCCCCCACTCGGCCGCCCCCAAAGCCCATCCCTCTGGTAGGAGAGTCGTTGTTACCTTTGTCCTCTCTTCTATCCCTAGCCTCTAAACATCTGTCTCCTGTGGCCGCTGACTCACTCGCATGGCGTCTGCGAGATGTGTCCGCGTCCACGCGAGGTACTGTGCTCTCGGTCGTGTGGGTGTTTTAGGGGTGCCTGACAGCGTGGTGACAGTCAGCGCCAGCTCGGTGGCAATGAGTTTGGCTCAGTCTCCCGGGGTCCCACAGTGTGCCTGGACCAGGGCGCCTCTATCCGTTCTTCTACGGATGGGCGTTTGGGTGTTTCTGTCTTCCTCCTGTGCTGCCAAGAACACGGTGTGTGTCTTGGTGACTGTTGTCAGTCTGTCTTGTACTGCATACAAGATACCAGTCACCATGACGACCCCCAACTGTTAGAGCCCACCGTTACCCACTCAGGCCATCGGGGCTCAGTATGGGAAAGTTTGTCATGGGGGTTTTCTTCTGAGTGGACTCGAACTTGTGACCTTCCGGCCAGCAGATGTGGGCATTGACCCTGTGCCACACACAGGGACCCTGGGAAAGAGAGGCTGCTGCTGCTGTCAGGGGACATCCAGGTGGTTCTGACTCCAGTGACCCCTGTGCCCAGCAGGTGCAGCCACCGAGCCAGTCCATCTTGCGGACAGTCCTTCCCTACTTTACCAGCATGAGGCCCTGCTCCACAGATTTCCCCCCCCCCCCCCACGCACATCACATGTCCCAAGTGCAGGGCAGAGTGCCGGACCACCAGTGGGTGGGCTTCAACGTCTGCATTGCGCTGTGGCCCCAGAACACCACCACACTCATCACCTCCCTAAACGTTCCAGTAAAGACCAGACACCTGCCACATCCTAAGCCAGGGATGTGGCGCCTGCACTTGCTGGTCCTTCTCTCAGAGGGAGGCCTGGTCATGGGGCCTCCCCCACTCCTCCAGGTGGGTGAGCCCCTCCTCTCTCTCCCTTGGGGTTGCACACATTGGATTGGGCTACCTGGCCCTCCCCTCTCTCCAGTGCCCGTTGGCTTCCGTGAGTGCCCTGTTGGGAGTGCCACACCTGCTCGGGTAAGGAGAAGCCACTGATGGTCCCCTGTCACCTGGGCCCTCGGGGTCTGTCCTGCTCAGTGTCTCCCTGCTGTTCTTCCTCACCCCACCCGCTGAAACCGTCAGGACTGCCATGCTCCTCGACTGGAGGGGGGCAGGGCTCCCCCTCCTTTGATTCCTGCTCCCCCTCACCCCTGTGCCCATGGTCCCGAAGTCAGGCCTGTGCTTGGGCTCAGAGTGAGTGGGCTGGTAGCAGGCGTGGTGTCCCGGCATTTGGCAGGGGCGCCTCAATCCTGAGACCTAGGTGGGACCAGAAGGAGTTTGCGCTGTCCCATGGCGTGTTTCTGCGGGGCTGGGGCTCAGTCCTGAGGAACGGGCCTTGTTGCCTTCTCCTTGGCTCAGTTTCCCCTCTGGCCGGGACCCTCGAGGCCACCAGCTGTGCCCATGCAACTCCCCTCACCTCCTGGGACATGTCACTTCCCCACGCATCCCGGATGTTTCAGGGAGCTAGTCTGCCATCCTGAGCCAGGGTCCCTGAGTGGGAGAATCTGGTTCCCCCAGCTGTACCCTCCAAATTGGCTTCTGCAGCCTCAGGGGGGGGGCGCCTGTGGAGGGGTGGGGCTTGGCATCAGCGGGGACTCTGGGACTTTCCTGTACCCCTGGTCCCTCTGGCTCCCCTCTCACCTCTGTGCCTACATCAGGTGGGGAGGAGTCAGCAGGAGAATGAAATTCTACCCCCCCCCACATACATCCTAGGGGTCCAAGGGCATTGTCCAGGCACCTGGCAGCAAATGCTGACAAGTGCAGGGACGACACTCCCAGTCCATCCTCGACTCCTTCTGAAGGGCTCAGGAAGGACTGGCTGGTCCCAGCCCTGTTTCCCGGTAGCTCTGGCAGGCTGCTCACAATGGGGTGGCTGTGGGGTGCTGCAGGTCAGTCCCAGGGCCCCCCCAACACAAGTGCATGAACCCACTGTACCCCTCTTCCTGTGGGCCCTCCGGACCCCAGTGTTGGAACCTGCTGTTTCAGTCACTGTGTGAACCTTCCATGTGCTCACTCACCCTCTGCGTCTCCAAACGTGACGTCCTTCTCAAGGGACTGGCCCCCTGCTGACTACATGCCAAGGGCACAGGAGACAAAGTCTCGTCATCTTCCTTCTGAGAGAGAGACCCTCTGGCCATCACGCCTTCCTTTAAGACAGATTTACCTCTTCTTTTGGACAAAAACCCGACCCCCAAACAAGCCTATTGCCACAGAACCACAGGAACTCCCCATGGCCCAAGTGGGCTGTTTTCTAAGACTGTCACTCTTCAGCGTCAGCACACAGCCTCGTCTTTGCCCCTGGAGGTGGCTGATGGGTTTGAATGGCTGACCTCGCTGCTAGCAGATCAGAGCTTAGCTCACATGTCACAAGGGTTCTTGTTCTTCTCCAAGTCCATGGTAGAGTCATGAGGCAGCCCCTCTTTCTTGGTCTTGCTTACTGTCTACTCAGCATTTGACGACCACATGCCCATCAGGTCAGGTGACTGAGAAGCCCAGGGTTGGGCCAGGGGCCCTATAGGCTCCAAGTAACACCTGTGCTCTCTGGCAACCCAGGAGGTCCGTGTCATCTCGTCCCGTGGCTGCCGCTCTCACGGGTGTTGATGGTGGAGCCGAGTGGTGTGGCTTCACTGACCACATGGTTCTTTTCTCTGGGTCACGACGTTGCTTCTTGGTCTGGTTGTGAGCGTTTGGGTCAAACCCTGCAGTATGAATCCTCCAGCTCTCGGGATGTGAAGACACATGTCAGGCAGCTGGGAAGGGGTCCAGCTGGGGCTCCACCCCAGCTGTCAGTGCCCGAGTATTCATTGTCCCCCGCAGACCCTGCAGTGGGCCCTAAGGGTCCAGGCTCAGGCAGCCGAACTAGTGTTTTCAGTGGGGGCCGGGCAGGCCTTCTCTCCTGGCTCCTGTGGGCTGGGGAGGGTCTGAGAGATGGGAGGCGGGGGGAGGTGGTGGCCATGGGTGAGCCCCCCTGGGAGTGCCTGGGCCAGTGGAGGAGCGAGTGTGTGGAAAGTTGCCCTCTCCCTGCTCTCGTGTAGCTCAAGTCTCTGAGTAGTGAGTGTGTTTGCTCCCTTGTGCCAGAGGAGCTGGCGCGTGTGTGCGTGTGTGTGTGTGTGTGTGTGTGTGTGTGTGTGTGTGTGAGAGAGCGAGCGGGTCAGGTGCTGGGCTACGCTCTGGGGGGCTAGCTGTTGAAAACCACCAGCATCTCTGTGGGAGAAGCCCCGCCTTTCTCCTCCGGCCAGCAGTGACAGTCTGGGGACTCACGGGGTCACCGAGCCGGCCCTCACTCGAGGACAGTGAGTTTCCACCCACGGAGATGGGCCGGACCTCGGCCTGCAGGCCGTGCGCTCAGCAATGAGCCTGAGACCGCCCTGGCAGGGCCCCTCTCTAGAGCATGAGCAGGCCAGGGAGGGCAGGCCCCTCCAGCCCCGAGCGAGGGGCAGCCATCACGGGGCCCTGGCCTGCATGTGGCCTGCATCTTCTCGATCGACATGAAGGTGCCGACTTGGTCCCTGTCGGCGCCCGCAGTGGGAGCCACCATTGACACGCCAGGATTTCTGGCTCCAAGTGGGAGTTCTAATTCCACTTATCCACGAGAGGTGCTGAAAGGGGTTCCGTCTGATTGAGCTCCGTGGAGAAATGAGGAGGTGTGAAATAGTGACATCCTTGGTGTCTTCAGGATGAGTGTAAATATGGCACCTGCATGGCTGCTTCTGCCTGCAAGTGCCTGAGCTCCTCCCCACGCCGAGGACATGCACACACAGGCAGACACTCACACATGGAGGCCCCCCCCCCGACACACACAGACAGACACATTCACACACAGACAACCCCCCATGCCCCAGATACAGACATACACATAGACACTCACATGTAGACGCACACACACACCAGATACACATAGACACCCTCCACCCCCAGACACAGGCACATATAGATTCTCACACACAGGCACACAGACACCTAACACATACAGACACTCACACATAGACACACATGCAGACACCAGACACACACAGACACTCACACACAGACACCCTCCACCCCCCAGACACAGAAACACATAGACACTCACACATGGACACAGACACCAGACACGCACAGATAGATAAACCCCCACAGACACAAATATAGATACAGACACACACACACACACACACACCAGACAGACACAGAAACATACACTCACACACACATCAACACCGGATACATATACACAAAGACATACACGGACGCCACACACACAGATCCACATGCACACACACACACACACACACACACACACACACACACACACCTGTCTTTAAAGGGAGCCGGCAGGGTCCAGCTTGTTCGCTTGCTGCATGGTGGTGGGCACTCTCCCTGCACACGCCTGCTGCTCCTGCTGTTGGTGAGTCCTGCCCAGTCAGGCGGTTCTCTGTCCCTTGCGGAGGGCTGGGAGGTTTGGGGGATGGGGGGGAGGGGAGAGTTGGCTGAGAGGTGGCTCTGTGACTCCTCTGTGCCTGCCTGTCATGGACCATCTGTGCCCTGCAAGTGACTCGCAGGTACCAGTGTCTTCCAGGGGGCTGAGCTGGCTTATCCGTGGTGTGGTGACCTTGAGGTGTGGAGGGCTATGTGAGCGGCTTTGGAGCTCAAGCTGAAGAGGAGACACCTTGTTTGTTGGGAC
This sequence comes from Nesogale talazaci, assembly GCA_004026705.1. NCBI lineage: Eukaryota > Metazoa > Chordata > Mammalia > Afrosoricida > Tenrecidae > Nesogale > Nesogale talazaci. The sequence continues at coordinate 146,487 of PVJH01002437.1, read as the reverse complement.
AGGCCATGGGCTATGGACGCTTGGGGAAGACCAGTGGGAGGACTGAGTTCTCAGATACCAATGGGCCCTGTGGAAGACCTCATTGCTATCTGCTCACTGACTGGTGGGACGCAAGGACCCCCAAGGGTCTTCCAGCCCCACCCCAAGTTCTCCCCTCTCCTGCTCCCCAAGATTTCACCAGCCACAAAGACCCTGATAACAGCCCACCTTGCTCCCTGCGTGGGGTGCAGGCCGGGTCTCCAGGGCTACCATCACTCATTTACCTACCACGATACCCCCTCGGTGGGTGTCCTGCTTGGACCAGCTCCACGGCCCCTCCATCAATGTGTGAGCTGCGCTTTCCCTCCAATCCTGGGAGATACTGGCTGGCTCCCAGTGAAGAGGCGCCCTCAGGTCTCAGCACCTGGGTTTTGCACGGGCAGGGTGTCTAGGGGACTGTGGGACTCTTCTGGGGGGTGATGACACTTGATGTGACCCCGGGATGCCTGCTGCTCCCTCCCAGTGACCTCACGGATGTGGTTTCTCAAACCTTCCCCTGGGTGGGTTCTGGGAAAGAAATGGGGGCTGTTCCTGGCCTCACCCCAAAGGATAGGTCGGTGGAAGTGGGGTCTCGGGGGAACCTGGGTAGATGTCTCTTACAGAGTCCCTGTCGACCATGGTGTCTGGTTACAGGAAGGTGGGACATCTCTGATGGGCCCAGGTGTCTTTCTCCTCTAAGGACCCCCATGCGAGCGCAGATCAGCCTCCTGGGGCCCCCTGGGTTTTTTGCTACCTTCGCGAGCCTGTGGGTGTGGAGGCCCGGGCCCCCCTGAGGGCTGGGGATGAGCCATGCCTCCTGGTCTGCTGGACTCCCCACTGCCCGCCTCCGAAGGCTGCTGCTGGTTCCTGGGCCTCTCTCCTCAGCCTTCCCTGCCCAAGCTCCAGACCCCTAGTGTGCAGAGGGAGGTCACCTTGAAGGCTTGGGTCCCACAGCCACCACCCCTTGCTGCGTGGTCTAATGGTCCAGGGGATGCAGTGTCCACTCACAGGGCCCTCAGGTACCCTCTGCTCCGGGGAAGGTGGACTCGAGCCCTTCCAGTCTGCCGGGACAGCGGGGCAGGCTGCATAGGGACAGAGGGATACTATAATGATGGGAGCAGCCCCAGGGGCGCATGTTGAGCTGACCCTACCCCCACCCCCCCACTCAGGCCGGTGCTATGACTTTACGCCATGCCAGCTGGTGGCCCTGGTAACAAGCGCTCTTTGTGACTTTGGCCAGGTAGTGTCACCAAAGGCTAGGTGCTGGGCTGCTAACCACAGGGTCAGTGGTTCAAAACTGCCAGTCATTCAACAGGAGCAGACGAGGCCACCTGCTCCGTAAAGGTTTGCACTGTTGGAGACCCTCTCTCTGTAGAGCAAGGGCTGGGAACTCTGTTTTCTTCTCTGCCAAGTGGCCATTTGACCACTTTTACCATCTTTTGAGGGCCACACAAAATCACCCCATTAAAAACCAGCTTGCTTATCGGGTCCCTAAGCGTCGGCACTGACTTCTGGAGGTGAGTTTTATTCTTTTTTATTTTTTGGTATATTCGGACAAACATTTAATTAATAACTCGTGTGATGGCTGAGCCCGGTGGCATAGCACACTGGGCTGCGACCTGTGTGGGTGGCAGTTCAAAACCAGCCCCAGCTCCAGGGAGGGAGGCAGACGGGGCTTTCTACTCCGTCAGCAGCTGGACAGGCTGGGAAGCCACAGGGAGGCTGGTGGCAGTGAGTGTGTCGTCCTGGAGTGACGGCTGGCCCTGCTGCTTGCTGGTGACGCGTGTGAGGCTCGCTGGCACCGAGGATGTCGCTGGCCTCCCAGGGCCCACGAGGACCCTGGCTGCCATCTGCAAGGCTGTCGGTTTGAAACCCGCAGTCCTGCCGTGAGGGAGAACCAACGACAGGGCTCTTCTCCCATCAAGAGCTGGGCTCTCGGACACTGGCCAGGGCAGCTCTGCCCTGCCCTGTACGGCCGGTTGCTGTGACTCAGCCCTGACTCCAGGGCAGTGCATTTGGGGTGGGTTGGCTCTACCCGCAGGCCTCGGTTAGCCGGGGCGCTACACGTCGGAATCATCCCTGTGGGGTGGGTTTGGTGGGCGCAGGTCCAGACTAGTAGTTGCTGTGTGTGCATGCTGGTGTGTCCCGGGGAGCTGACCAGCCTGGGGGAGCACGGCCCACAGGAGGACTGGGGCTGAGTCCTGCACTCTGGGCTGTATGCCCTGCTCACCCCTGCCTGGCACTCAGGACAGAGTCCCATGTGCAGTGGCTTGAGGTGGGCCTGGTGAAGAGACTCCCTCCCCTGGGGGGGGGCACCTGTGTGAGTCCCCTCCTGAGTCTGCAGAAGGTCCAGAGGGCTCACCTGCACCCTGGGCTGATGCCTCACAGAGCAGTGGTCTGGGGAGGGGGGTGGGAAGATGGGGGGGAGGGGTGTTTCTGCCAGGAGTCCCCACCCCATCAGGCTTCCCAGGGAGCATGATGACAATTCTTGCAGCCCCATATAGTGATGGCAGGCAAGCAGGTGGCCCTGGTGGGAAGCATGTGTGCCCTCCTCCTGATGCACACCTGAGGCTTCTGGAAGGTTCAAGAAGGTTCCAGAGGCCCGGCTTGGCATGGGGAAGGTGTGCAGGCATTGTGGATGCCTGTCATCTCCAGAGTTGGCTCATTGCCTCCAGATCCCTTGTCTCCTCAAGGGGAGGAAAGAGAGCCACTAGGAAGTGGCGAGAAATGAGGGGGAGTGAGTGCAGACACTCCCAGCCCACCTCCCAGCCCTCTGCTTCACAGCATGCAAATAAGGCGCTGTCCCACAATTAGCAGAGGGAATCATTCCCTTCCTCTCCTCTCCTGGCCTTTGGCCTCTGCAGAGGGCAGACAGGACCTGACTCCCAGGCCTGGGGGACAGCCAGGCCCTCCTTTAGGGCTACTGATGGCTCGTGGGCACCTCCTGTGGGCCAGACACCATGGGGCATATAGGGCAGAGTGGTCATGTAAGGCACACACACTCTCAGGGAGTTCACAATGACAGGCCAGGGAGCACACCCCACTGGGGCCTGCTCAGAGCCCAGGAGGGTGGGGGCTGGGGCAGCCCATTCGATGGGGTCCTCCTGGTCCATGACCCCTCCAGCTGGGGGTTAGGACTGTGGGGAAGAAGTCTGGGCCCTGAGGGGCCAGGAGGACCAGGCAGAGCAAGCTGCCTGGTTGGATGCACATTTCAGATAAAGACTCACTGCCATTGAGTTGCTTCTGGCTCGGTGATCCTCTAGGAGAGGGTAGAGCTGCCCTGGGGGGCTTTCCCACGCTCGGACTTCTTAGGGGAGCAGAGAGCCTCATTTCTTTCCCGAGGAGTGGCTGGTAGTTTTGAACTGCAGATCTCTGTTTAGAAGCCCAACTCAAAGCCCCTACACCAGCCTCTAGAGCACCTTCCAAGACAGAATGCGGAGTCAGAATTTGACCCGCGGGCAGTGCGTGCTTGGTAAGTTGGGTCTCATCACGGGCTGGAGCATTCTCTTGCTTGGTGCGACTGCCCCATGAGGACCCCAGGCGCAGAAGGAGGAAGCCGTGTGTGGCCCTGTGCTAGCCTCACCCTTGATTCTAGGCCTGGACCCATGGCCACAGCCCCTGTGCCAGTGCACGTTGTTGAGGGCCTTCCTCTTGGTTGCCACCCCTCCTGCTTACCAAGCACGATGCTGTTCTCCGGGGACGGGTCTCTCCTGACAGTACGTCCAGACTACGTAAGATGAGGTCTTGCCGCTCTTGCTTCTAAGGAGTCCTCTGGCCACACTTCCTCCGGCCCAGATCGGCCTGTCTGTCCAGCCGTCCGTGGTACTATCGGCGTTCTCCTCCAGCACCACCGTCCCCACGCATAGGATGTCGTGGAGAAGACCTTGGCTCAGGTCAGGCACACTGTAGTCCTCAAGGTGACGCCCTGGCTCTTCAGTTCTCTAACGAGGCCTGTGCAGCCGCTCTACCCAATGCAGTGTGTCCTGGCATCTCGTGGTGCTGCTTCCAGGAGCATTGACAGTGGACCCCAGCAAGGCAAACTCCTTCACCACGTCAACCTCTTCTCCAACGATCATGCTATGCCTCCTGGTGCACTTGCGAGGACTTGGCCTTTCTCAATCACATGGAAGGCTAAAGTCCTTGATCCTCATCAGCAAGTGCTCCACGTCCTTCTCACTTTCACCATGCAAGGTTGTGTTCTCTGCATCACGCAGCAGGATGCGAATAAGCTTTCCTCCCACCCCGAGGCCACGTTCTTCCTCAGAATCCAGCTTCTCTGAGGGTTTGCGCAGCATACAGATGGAACAGGTGTGGTGATGCACACCTTTCCTGAGTTTGGACCCTTGTTCTGTTTGCACAACTGCCTCTTGATGCATGTCCCAGGTCCTCATGAGCACAAGGAACGGTTCTGGAATTCCCATTCTTAAAGTGACCCACACTTTATGATGATCCACACAGTCGAGTGACTTTGCCCACTCCCTGAGACACAAGCAAAGATCTTTCTGATATCCCCCTTGTTGAGCCAAGATCCTCTGCCATCTGCAATGCTGTCTCTTGTTCCACACCATCGTCTGAACCTGGGCTGAGTCTCTGGCAGTTCCCTGTCAGTGTGTTGCTGTAGACGCCAACACTGATGATGCAGAGACGTCTGTGCTTTCCAAGAGGAGTCAGCCCTCGGACAGCCCCGCCCGTGCACAGTCGTGCCACCCAGAGGGCTGCCCGGGCTCCATCTTCCCCGATGCCCCTGGGGGGGGGGGGCGAGGGTCTGAGTGACCAACCTTTCCATTCGCTGCCCAGCACGTCCAAGCAGGAAGCCTCCCCGAACTGGACACTGCCCAAACGAGTACCCCCCCCCAAAAAAAAAAAAACTGGATGCCACCCAGGCTGAGAACCGTTTCTCTGGGGTCCCAGGTCTTGGGGGTTGGTGTGGTGGTTTGCTAGTGACTCCATGGGGCATGAAGGAAGGGCTGCAGGGAGTCTGATTTCCTCTCGATGGCACAGACGCGTTTTGGTTCCTGCCATTGTAGGCTGTGTGCTCCCCCCACCCCCCATGATGCACCATCACTCACTTCTGTTCCTTTTGTGTTTCCTGCTGCCATTCCTCCCCCATGTGACTTCCTGCAGTCTGGGTCGCAAGGTGTGTGGGATCTCTGCTCCCTGTGTAGGCCTTCCCGTCACCTGGCTGCCAGGGCTGAGTCCGTTTCTGGCCTGGAGGGGCCCTTATTCTTGAGCTAAACCCTTCCTGAGGTGTGGAAGCCCAGGCTTGGGTCTCTGCCAGTGAAGGGTCCCTCTGGCACCCTGGGCCTGGGAGGGGATTCTGAGGAGCTTCGGGAGCTGAGCACTTCAGGAGGCTCCTGGGCCAGAGGTCAGCATGGGGGTTGGGGGACTTCGCTGGGAGGAGGGCAGGGTGAGGGTGTCTCCAAGTCAATTTCACTGAGCGGGGGGGGGGGGGGGGGGACGGGGACGTGTCTGATGGTTGGCCCGCTCCGTCCAGGGTGGACAATGGGTCCTCCCTATTTTTGGTTTGTGAGGACCCTTGCATGTTCTCCTTGGACACTGTCTGTGATGGGCAGGCCTGGAAGTGGCCCGAGTGTCCACTGTGGGACCCAGGTCTCTGAATCGCTTTCAGGACAGCCTGCTGGCTCCGCTCCTCCCTCTCAGTGGGGTGCTGACCCACGTCTACCCCCTCCCCCCAGACACACGGCACCCCCGCCCCACTGGGCCTCCAGAGCCTCTGTCTCAAGAGGTCAGTCCCCGAAGTGTGTGTTGTTCAAGGACCAGCAGCCGCTCTGTGGGGGCAGTTTGTATGTTTGCCCGCCAGTGATGGTGTGGGCTGGGCACACATGCAGAGGCAGCCATCCCTCCATGTGGCAGGTGGCCGCTGTCCACGACATGGGCCGAGGCCCTGCAAACGTGATTCAATCACTGCCACTGCCACCTGCGCCTCCTCCAGACTTACGCTAACGTCTCTGTCTCTTTTTGAAACCAGGGCCGACTTTCCTGAGCCACTGTGAGGACCCACTGAGAGTGGAATGCACCTGGGGGCACGGGGTGTCAGGCATCTGCCCATGGGCCACGCGTGTGTCTCAGTGTGGCTGCTGGTCATGTCCCTACCAGGGGACAGTCATGCTCAACTGTGTGGCATGACACAGGTAGCTTCCATGGCCGACACACAGAGCTGGGGCAGCCATCTGTGGATGGCGTGGCTGTTCCCCACGTGGCCCTCGAGGGGAGCACCGCAAGCGGGGGACCTGGCACCAGTGTGGCTTTGGTTTCTCTGCAGGGAGCCAAAGATGGGGCGGTGATGGATGTGAGGACCACATCCTTCCTGAAAGCGGGGAGGATGACCAGCTGTTGGAAGCCGGCCTCATGCCAGCCTCTTCCCCGGGCCAGTCTGCCTCAGCCTGCCTGGGACCACTCATGGTCACCAGCTCTCATCACTGTCTGCCAGCTCAAGAGGGTGGGGACCGAGGGCCCAGTTTCTCCCGCGGCCGGGATGCCCAGGGTGTGGACAGCAGACTGCTGGCCGCAGGCATGCTGGCTCTGGTCAGTTGCCTTGGGAGAGAACCCCCTGTCTGGAGTGGGGCATGTTCTGGTTTCTAGGTACTCTTACTCCACTCCCCGGAAGCTGGCCAGCCCTGAGCAGGAGCTTGCAGGGGTACAGCTCTGGGAGGAGGTGGGGGCTGCCTCACCAGGGTATTAGGGAGGCTGCAGCAGGGTCTGGGCGAGGGCCAGTCTATATGGAGGCCACATGTGTGGGCGCTACCTGAAGCCAAGGCAGCAGCAGTCAGCTGGGGAGGGGGTGGCCTGTGAGTCCAGAGGAGACCCCAAGTCCAGGGTACGTGTCTAATGGGCTGCCTTGTATTGGGAACAGGTGGGGAACGCACTGTCCACAGCGGCAGGCAGAGCGTGGTGGGGGGTGGGAGGGTGGGGCAGGAGGGGATATGCTGGGTCTGGCAGTCAGGAGGCCAGCTTTCACACAGGTGACCGAGCAGGCATATCCGCTCACTGGCCATCAGCTTCTTGACGTGCTAGGTAGAACCTCCCAGCCACCTCAAGGGGACGATCTCTGAGCGCCCTGGGGCCCCAGGACAGAAGTCCTTCCCCAGCTAACTGCCGTCCAATACCGGCCTCCTTCCAGTGTTCTTCTCCCAGGCCATGAAACTTAAAAGCCCAGGTGATATTTGACCTCTCGGAGTTAAGGACGCCTCTCCTTGTGATTAAAAAAAAAAAAAAAAGAACTAGGAAGTGTGTTTTAGGGCCATGTCGAGTCTTTTACGAAATGTTCATTTACTGGGGTGAAGCCACTGCCCACGGCCACCACGTCCAGCCCTGCTCACAGTGACTTGCTGGAGGGTTCTGAGGCTGGACGTCGCTCTGGGAGCACACAGCCAGGCTTTCTCCGAGTGGCTGGCGGGTTTGAGCTGCCGACCTTGTGGTGAGGGGTTCAGTGGTGACCCCACAGTGCCCCCCTGGTTCCCTGGGTAAATGTGCACTCCCACCCCAAGCCATCCAGGCAGCCACATTTCAACACACGATTGAGCCATGGTGGCCATGCAGCCCCCTGTGCACCCATCCCCCCCTGCTCCCCTACCCCTGTGCTCAGACTTCTCGCCAGTGGACCCAGAGGCACCCCTCCCACTGAGCATCGATGTCCCTGTGTCGCTGCGTGATCTGTGCCGACCTGCAGGGCACAGGCACAGGCCGGCTTTCACTGGCTCACGGACTTGGGTCCACGTGGTGCTGTCCGTGGGCGTCTGGCCGCCTCCACGCAGCTTCCAAGGGCCCGCGTGTTCAGCATGTTGCCGCCCCTCCCTTCCCTTTCATGGCGGCGTCGCTCGGCATTGTGCGGGCAGCTGGCTTTGTTTCTCTGCTCTCCCCTGGATGGGCACTTGGGCCGTTGCCACCCTCCGGCTATTGAGAGCCGGCTGCGAGAACACTGGTAGACACGCCTGGGTTTGAATCCCAGATTCTCTGTCCTTGGGGTCCGTACCAGGAGTGGAATGGCTGGCCCAGGCGTTCTTCCTGTGTGTGAGGAACCATATTTGGGGACCCCCATGGAACCCCAGCGTTAGGGTCTGTGAGTTTTGCTTGTGGTGAAGACATAGCCTCCGGGGTCCGGCTTGGTGGCTGTAGAAGAGTCCAAGGCCCACCCGCCCACGTACTCCATGGACTCGACCGTCTCTGCTTCAAGTCTAATCCCCAGCTGATGTCTGTTAGCAACTCCTGGCCAGGCAGGACTTATTAAGAGAGCAGCTCTCCTGCACATGTTGGCACAGCACGGAACCCTTCTCATCAGCGGCGGCAGCTCTGCAGCGGGCGGCTGTGCTCCAGAGGCCCCTCCAGGCCCGGGGCCCCTCTCTTTGAAGCATTGGGGAACAGTGAGGGTCCTTGTTCAGGAGCTCAGAGGGCCCGACCCGCCGGCCTGCAGGGGCTCTTCAGACGAGGGTCTTCACCCCGAGATGGTTACAGCCGGGCGTTGAGACAGGAGCAGAAGGCCTGAGAGTCCGTGGAAGTGATGAAAGCGGCAGTGGGGACCACACTGCCCCCAGGACTGCCGACTAGCGCAGCCCGGAACCTTGGCAGAGTAGGGAATGGTCACTGACGCTACCTCTGCTTTGGGGGCTCCCCCGGCACCACAGACCCCAATGCTACCTGGCCCCTCGACATCCCCATGGCCTGTTGATCCTATCGGACAGAGTGGACCTGCCCTGTGGGTGTCAGAGGCTTGCTCTTTGGGGGAGCAGCAAAGTCCCGTCTTTGTGGCTGGTGGTTTCCAACTGCCGAGCTTGTGGTCAGCAGGCCAGCGGGTGACCACTAAGCCACCAGGGCAGAACTGCCCACAAGGCCACAGCCTTGCTGTTCTCAGCAGTGTCCTGTGGATGCCCCCGGGGAGAGCTGCCCACGAGGAGACTTCCTCGGCCCGTGGGGTCCCAAGGCCTGGGCCAGCTTCTCTGCAGAGTGAGATAGCAGCTCCGTGGCTCTCCATGGCAGGACTCTCAGGTGACGGGAGGACCAAGGAGATGATTTAATGTAATTTAGCAATGCAGGGGCTCCTAGCTTGCCTACACCCTCGGGTGGCCAGCAGGAGCCACCACGCAGCCCCCTCCACAGTAGCTGCCCTCACAAGGTGCACAGCCTTGGACCGCTCTCCCCCGCCGACCACTCCTTCGTGGCCCCGGACCCCACCCGGTCACTTTAGCTGAGTGCCCTGGCAGGGCCCGTGTATGGTGTGGCAGAGTGAAGGTGCCCTAGCTGCAGCGCCTTGTGGGGCTGTTTGCCACTTAAACTTCCCAAAGACCCCGTGGACCTGAGCACATGCTGGGCAGACGGGCCGACAGGCCGGCTGAGAGCCAACAGTGGGGAGCAGGGGAAGGAGGCGCTCCTGGTCCCTCACCACACGCAGGGCCTGCTTCGTGGTGACATGGGGCTCAGTGGCCTTGTCCCCAAGCTTGCAGCCCTGGCGGGGCAGCCTTCCCAGATGCGTTCTGGACACCAGGAAGAGAGACCACAGCTCTGTCCCTGTTCCCTTGATCCAGTAGTGACTCCTGGATGTGCTGAGGGCCTGGTCCTGGGGGACTTGGAGGCGGGGGAAGTTGGGTGTCCTGGGTGGGGCCTGGAGGCTGTGCTCCTCATGCCCCATGGGGGTGGCCTGGTGCCCCTCTTTTTCCTGGGAGCAGAGGAGGAATCCTGCTAGAGCTCCCTTTTCAAGGGCATACTGGGGCGCACGGACCCCTGCCCCTGGCAAGGGCTGATGCTCTCCGTGACTCTCCCGCCTCGTCTGCCCACAGTCCCTGTGTCCCTCATCCATGAGTGCTCACTCTGCCACAGAAGAGGCTCTGCACATCTCCGGGGACCGGGCGGTACCTCCCCATGTGTCCTTCCTCCCGCCTCCCCACCCTCGGGAGTCTCGGGCTCGCGGCTGTGGACAGTGTCCTCTCTGACAGGCACTCAGGGTGCTTGCTCCGTCCGAGGGTCCGTGACCGCAACGCGACACCTGAGGTATCAGGAAAGGGTCCTTGCCAGCTCAGCTCTGCCCCCTGGGGCTCGCTGGTTCCTTGCCTGCTGCTCCTGATCAACGGCACCCGCACCAGGACCTCGGCGTGTGCACGCACGTTCTCTCCTCTGAGGACACCCGGTCCTTCTCAAATGCCTCCTCGCGCTGTGCATCCTCCTTTTGGGGTCCCAGCACACAGGTGAACCAGAAGGAGCATGTTATATGGAGGTTCAGTCTCCCCCCAGCCAGCTCCCGGGCATGGGGCATTGGGCTGTCTCTGGCTCACCGGTGCAGTGCTGAAGGCAGCCCTTGGTGCAGGCTGAGCCTGTGCTGGCAGAGGTGCCTGGTCCTGTGCTCAGCCTCCTACCAGCCCCTCTCCCACTCCCATCTTCACTGTGGCCCCCGCTGCACTCACATTATGGGTCGCCCACCCCAGGAGCAGGTAGAGGTACAGGGGCTGGACCATGCTTGCCACCATGACCTTGTTCATGGTGGGGGTCAGCCTGTCGGCCCAGAAGATGGGTGTCACCGCTGGAGTTCACGGGGAGAGGACCCATTAGCTACCTGGACGAGGAGGGGTTTGTGGCCTGGGGTTTCATGTTGCCACCCCATTTCTAGTGTGATCTATGGCAGTTCAGGTCTGTCCACCTTGAACCAGACCCCAGCAAGGAGGGGACAATAACCTGACCACACGGGGTTTCTGAAACGTAGGGAGCCCTTTGAGCACTGGCTGAGGCCCGTGTCAGGGCCTATGTAACCTTGTAGTTATTGCTGTGGTCCAGAGTAACCAGCAAGTTCTGTCCTCCATTATCCCACCCCTCGCTTAGCGACTGCTAGTTACACCCACTCCTCACTTGTTATACCACCTCTAAGTGACAATTTTACCACCTCTCACTTAGTGACTTCGTTTTACCACCTCAGGTAGTGACTGTTAGTTAGATCATCTCTCACTTAGTGACTGTTATACAACCCCCCACTTAGCAACGATTAGTCACACCAACCCTTCACTTAGTGACTGTTAGTTATACCATCTCTCACTTAGTGACTGTTAAATTACATCCACCCCTTATTTAATTAGTTGGTTAAACCCACCCCTTAATTAGCGACTCCTAGTCACACCTACTCCTCTAGCAACATGATTGTTAGGTGACAACGGAGGATGACCACGTCAGGTTACACAATGGGGGATGACTCCAGTGTTACCTGGCCACCAGCTCCCATCAGCATATCACCACCTAGTCGTCCAATTACTCACCTGCTGAGTGATTGCACGCATGACTGCCAGGCTCCTGGACTCATGGGCTGGCCACATCCTTACCCATCACAGCCAGCGTCACTGTCAACTCCCACCTGCCTTTGTCACTTATAGACGCACATTGCTAATGTGAGAAGTAGTTGGGAAGCAGGATTTTGCTATTGTGGTTTGCAAGATGACGGATAATTGAGGAGTAGGTATATTTGTTACTGATCATTGCAATTGCTTTAGTAGTTTGTCATCAAGCGTCTCTTTGTGACTGTCTGTCTTGCTTTGGACCCGTTGGCTTTCCTCTAGGGAGGAGAGGACCTCTCCTCTCCCCCAGCCCATTCTGCAGAAAGAAATGGAGTCTCTGGGCGCAGGACCCAGACCAAGTCCAGGCTCCCAATGTGACATGGGTGGTCTCACCCAGCGGCACCAGGAGACCCTGCTCCCAGAAGTGCCTTGTAGGGAAGAGACCCTCACGGCCTATCTTGCTGTCCTCTGGGCTGGCTGTGCCCACCCTGGGCCTCAACCTCACCAGCCATTGGAGGGGGGCAGCTCTGTGTAGTTGTGGTAACCTAGTCCATGGGCTTGGTCTGCCCACCCCAGCTTTCAGGCCTGATCGCCGTGGCTGCAGGTGTGGAGGGGGGCCTAGGGGAGCGTGTGCAGGCAGCAGGCAGAAGGGTGAAGATACAGGGAGATCAGGGGCATGTGCGGGTTATATCTTAGTGACTAGGGCTGCGTTGACCACCCAACACAAAGGACGGGACATCCCAGAATGGGGTATGGTCTGGCAGTCCCAGGGGATCTCTGTCTGTCTGTCCTTTCTGGGGGCCTCCTGTGGCTCCTGAAGCCCAGACCACCGTTCATCTGCAAATGTATCTTTTTAAAATTGTGGTTTGGGGGAAAGCTTACAGGAAAAGTGGTTTTTTATATTAAACAGGTCACATCCGTGTTGGTTGCGACACAGTCTCGACCTCCTCATCACAATAGCCTCTCTCCACTCCCTCTGGGGCACCCCCCTCCAGTTACAGACCCGGAATGTGTTGAGGGCTCTAGGGGGCCACTCAGTCTGCGCTTCTGTGTGATTTAGAATTTTGTTTCACATTTTCTAATTACTCTGCCTGGACCTTCTAGCTGAAAAGGTCTGAGGCGGTCAGTAGGACCGTAGCCATGCGCAGCTGTGGGTTTGGTACAGGGTCTTCCTGTGGGTGTGTGTCTCATCCCTCCTCCTTAGTAAGTATGTTTCTATGTGTGTATTTCATCCTTCCTCCACAGTGAGGATGTTTCAGTGCGTGTATTTCATCCTTCCTTCACAGTGAGGATGTTTCTATGTGTGTCTCATCCCTCCATAGCAAGTGTGTTTCCAGTGTGTGTATCACATCCCTCCTCCACAGTGAGGATGCTTCTATGTGTCTATATTATCCCTCCTCCACAGGGAGGATGTTTCCAGAAGGGGCTGCAGTGGCTCCCCAGCAGGCTTCTCACCTTCTCTGTGGGGGACCCAGGTTTGATTTTGGGCGAGTGCATTGGGTCAGTATCTGAATCTGTATGTGTTCCAAACATACGGTTGCTACAAGCCAGAATCCATTCAATAATTGTAAGTTTGGGGTGAATATATCCATTTATATAGAATACAGGGACAGAGCTATGAAAACTTCTTTGCCCAATCAAACTCCTTGAGGGCCGGAGTCACGGGGTCCGGGGCTCAGGACCACAGCCCCAGGGGACATCCATGTGAATCGGCATAATATAGTCGCTCAAGACGCCATTAGTTCCTGCTACAGTGAGGACAGACTGGGCCTTGAAGGCCAGCAAGCAGCCTTCTGAGAGGCACCTAGCAGCCTGTTAACGCTGGAGGGAAGGAAAGTGAAGAGAATCAAAGCCTTAACGCGACAGTCCACAGGACCCATCAACCCCAGCCTCCTCACGCGTGAAACCACAAGAACTAGGTGGTGCCCAGCTGTCAGGCGTTTGCAACCCCTGCGCCCACGTTGGAAGTGCGGCAGTGGGCACAGTGGTCTCTCCTCAGGGCTCAACATGGAACACCAGCAGCTCCTCCAGAGGACGTTGTCACAGACTGGCGTGGGTTCATCTGGTGGGTGGAGCTGGGGATGGTGCTCAGACCCCCTCTTCTGGAGACTCCATCATCTCTGCTCCCCAGGGTCGCTGCCCCCTCCGGAATGATCTGATCGTGGTGAGTCTGCAGGTGGAAGTTTTGTCTGGATTGAGCCATGAGACCGACCTGCGTGTGTGACCATGAATGTGTGTGTGTGTGTGTGTGTGTGTGTGTGTGTGCGTGTGTGTATGTGGGCTTGGTCTGGCTTCAAGCCACCAGGGGTTCAAGCCACCCCAGCCTCAGAGCAGCCTATAGGGGCATTGGGCCCCATTTTGAAAACAAGGAAACTGAGGTTTGGGGAACAGGACCCTAGGCTTCAACTCTAAGCCCAGGCCTTTTAACCTGAGCCCCCCCCCCCCCGGGGGCGTGAACATGTCGTGGGTCTCCGAGAATGAGGAGGGGGTGTTCTTGCCCTTCCCCGTAGACCTGGTCACCACTTCCCCAAGTCTCTGGATTTTGATCTTCTGGCCCCCCCCTCCCCTTTGCCATTTTTTATCTGCACCAACTGAGTCCGGAGCCTTAAAATTCCAGCTCCATGTCAGTCAGTGAACTCAGCAGGGGGCGGGGGTTGGAGATGGGGGCTCGCCAGCAAGGCTTTCTGAGCCCTCGGGAGCTCTGATGGCCACTGCGTCTGGTCACTTGCATGACTTTCTGAGGATGGAGCTGGTCTTCTGCAGGACTCAGGGCAGGCAGGGTGCTGTGAGTCCAGTGCACACTGGCACATGCCCCCCAGTGGCAGGGTGGCCTGAAGACAGAAGCCAGCCTGTGGTGATGGACTGCATGCTCACGCTGAGCTAGATGCTGGCTGAGGGGTGGAGGGGTCTCCAGTCCAGCGGAACTGGGCCCCATCATACCTGGAAGGCCACTGTCTTTCAGTCAGGAATGGATCTGAGGTGCCCCTCCCCCACTACATACATCAGACACACAGGCAGACCCACAGGCGCATGCAAACGTGCTTACGAGTACAGACATGCAGTACGTGTGCACACACACGCTCCGTGGTGGCCTAGGGGTTACTCGTTGGGCGGTGAACAGCAAGGTCAGCAGCTGGACACCACCCAGGGCTCCATGGGGGAACGACGAGGCTTTCCACGTCTGTCTGTCCATCTGTCCGTCCGGGTAACAGTCGCAGAAACCCACAGGCCAGCGAATCCGTGAGTCAGAATCGACTCGACCCCAAGTCGAAGACAGGCATGAGCACATCAACATGCATATGCAGGCATGTCTGGCACACGCACACGGGCATGCGCCCACGTGAGTGGAGGGGCTCTAGTCTGCTGCCTTGGCTGTAGGGCTGAGTGGGAGGGGGAGGATTCAGCCTTGTTGGGCTCTCAGGAATCCCAGGGCAGAGAAGCCAGGGAGGCAGGTCTGGCAGACCTGTGCCAGGATGAGACGCCCCCAAGCCCCCCCTCCCTCTGATACCCTGGTGGACCTCTTTGAATTCATTTTTCCCTGGATGTCCCCTGTGGGGTTCTTGTTTACCCGGAGGGGTACAGGGTGGGGTCAGGCTGGGCTGGCTCAGGCCCCCAAGGTGGGCCCAGTGGGGAGTCTCTGCCCAGACCCCCAGAGGGCTCTGCACTGCAGTTAACCAATGTTGACCTGGAGGCCACCACCCTTGTTCCTGGGCCGGGGCTGGGCTGGGGACTCGGACTGGAGAGAGGAGTTGTTGAGTTGGCTCTTTGGTGGCTGTAGAGAGGGCTGGCAGGCCGGCAGTTACTTCTCGCGGGGTGGCCTCTGGGCAGCTGGGGTGCCAACCTGGCCCTGGGCTTGCGCATCGGTGGCGCTGGGCCATGAGAGCTGCCAGGCTGCCGAAGACCCTGCCTCTGCAGAGTAGGGGCAGCCCCTCCCAGGCTGACCATGCAGTTAGCAGTCTCACCGACACCCCTCCTGTCGGAGCCTCGGGGAGGGAGATACTGGACTCACCTCTGGTCCAACCTGCCCCCATGCCAGGCCGTCTCTGCCTCTGCTTTCTTCTGGTGAACCCTCCGGTCATCTTGGGCACCCGGCGGCCCTGCTGTGCCAGGGCTGTGTCTTGCATGCGCTCAACAACCGAGTCTTTGAAAGGACATAGCCAAACCTGTCCTCTGAGCGTCCTCTGGGGTGGACTTCAACCTTGAACCTCAACTCTTAGCGGCCTGGGATGCTGCTGGTGAACTTTGCCTTGTTTTCCCCTCTTGCTTTGCCTTCCCACAGCCGAGATCTTCCAGTGTAACCTGCAGACGCTGGGGCTGCATGCAATCTGCTTGCTTGGTCTCCTGCGGCCTCCTATGTTGCCATGTTGCAAACAAAGTTTGTGGCCACTTTGTATCAAGCCAAGCTGTTGGTGCTGTTTCCCCCTGCTTGTTCACTTCCTGCCCCAGTCTGGTCATTCCCAAATATTTCAGCCTCTTTCCTGGCTCTCCTGCATGGGAGCAGACTCAACACGGCCTGTCAACCTATCTCCCCACCCCCCTGCACTAGGAAACCACAGAATGGGGGTATCTCACAACATTTAGCCCCTGGTAACCCCAGCTCTGCCTGGGTACTGTGTTTCTGTTCTCTGGGCTGTCTATACACATCGATTGTACCTACCAGGAAATAGCATCTAGATGTACTTCTTGTTGAAGGGTTAGGGGCCTGGGCCTGGACATGGTCCTGGCAGGGGGTCCCAGGCTCTGCTGCTGCTCAGGGTGGAGGGCTACTTTTGGGGAAGCCCTTGCTTCTGTGCTGCCCAGGGCTGGTCCTCTGCAGACTGAGTTATGGTCTGTTAGAGGGATCCCTAAGAGTCAGGGGACACCTGGACGAGCCGAGCGTAGAAGCTAGTGTGAGAGGTATAAGTCAACCCACAGGGCCTCAGAAGAAAGGCCTGGCCACCAGCTGCAGCCCAGCCCTCGCCATTTGTCTGGAGGACCTGAGTATCTAGAAAAGAGCGGCTGCAGAGAATCGGTGCTGTCGGGGAATCATGTGTGCCGAGCTGGCTGGGTCTCTGAGAGCTTCCACCCTAGCAGCCATCTGGGACAGGGCGACCTGCCCCATGGGTTTCTGGGACTGTGACCACCTGGTGTTGAGTGCGTCATACTCATGGACACAGTGGTCCCGTGTCAACGGAACAAAGCACCACTGGTTCCCGCGCCATCCCCAAAGGAGCAGCTCCTCCTACTGCTGTGCCCGCCCATCTCCTTGAGCGCTGTCCTTCGTTCGCTGCCCCTTGACTTGACCACGCCTGACGTCCTTCTCCAGGGACTGGTCTCTCCTGACATGTCCACAGTACCCCAGACAAGAGGGGCCCTCTGGCTGCATGTCTTCCGGGACAGCCGTGTTGATCTTTGAGCAGTCCCTGGGACCCTCTTCTTCCCAGCAGCACAATGCAGATGCACTGATTATCCCTGGCTCTTCCTGATCCAATGTCCGACTTTCTCACGCACGTGGGGAAACGGATGGTACCGTGGCTTGGGTCACGTGCCCCTCACCCTCCGAGGAGCAGCCTGGCGTTCAGCGCTCTAAAGAGGTCTCGTGCAGCAGGGTGATCCAGTGCAGGGGTCTTCGGCCCCCTGGCCCCAGACAACCATTTCCCATCCCTGAGTCGCAGTCTTCACGGCGGCCCCTGGGCCCTGCCTTCACCCAGGGTCATCTCCGCGTCACTCTTGCGGTGGGAGCAGAAAGCCGCCTCCGTCTCCCATGGAGCCACTGTGACTTTGAACTGCTGATCTTGCAGTGAAGGGCCCAGCGTGTAGCTGTGATACCACCCTGCTCCCGAGTGTTCAGCTGAGCACGACAGACAAACACATCGAGCAAGAAGGACAGAGAGCTCTGGGCAGTGCAGTTCCCCTGAGATACAGGCCGGAGGACAGGTCTCACCTCCACATCCAGCCCCTGGCCCTGCCAGCCTCTTGCTGTGCCCATGCGGGCCCCCTGCCTCCTTCCCGAAGCCTTTGCATCCCCAGGGCCCTGCACCTTGATCGCCACATCACCTGATCGCCCACCAGCACCAGACAAACCCATTGTCATTTTTTTTTTAATTAAAAGATCATTTTATTGGGGCCTCTTACAACTTTGATGTATCAGACATTTTTGTACATATGCTCCCATCGTTGTTGTTTTTGGGGGGGGGGGCATCACTGCCCTCAGGTGGTGGGAGTAGGAGGCCCAGCCTTTGCTTCGTGGAGCTGGAATTGAACCTCCATCCCAGTGGGCCACAGTCCTGCGCACAACCATTATACCACCGGGGCTCAGCCCCGCCATTGTTTTTTTTTCTAGAGCTACTGGGCCCTTGGTATCACCCCCACCCCCGCCCTCATGACCCTTTTATAGATTATAAATTATTATTATTTCCATATCACTCCGACCTCTGTCTTCTTCCCCCCATGTTTTCTGTCGTTCTTCCCCCTGGAGCGGGCTGTGTGGTTATGTGTTGATCATTGTGATCGGTTCCCTTTTCTCCCATCCTTTCCTTCCCTCCCCCTCCCCCTTATATTGCTGTTCCCCCTCCTGTTCCTGGATTCGTGTGTTGTGAGCCCTGTCTCTGAGCTCTACCAGTGTGCATGCTCCGGTCGACTATGGATTGAGAAGCAGCCCTGGGGTCATGGTCTGGGGTGTGAGGGAGCTCAAGCAACCAGAGGAATAGTGTGTGTTTCATGCATGTTTTACTGCACCCTGGTGACTCATCCCTTCCCCTCGGCCCCTCTGTGGGGGAGTGTTCCATAGTCTACAGATGGACTTTGGGTCTCTGCTCCAATCCCCCCCATTCTCAAAAATATGTTTTTGTTTTTTCTCATTGTTTGTTTTCCATGGCCACCTGTGTGGGGTGAGCTGCTGGGAAGCTTGGCTGTTCAGTGGGGGGTTCTCGGGGGCTGGGCAGCCAGACAGGGCTCAGGAAGTCTTTCCTGCACACACTTCAGTGTCGCTGCCGCTGGGGTCATCCTGGGGCAGACAGGGGCGAGGACCCCCCACCCCTTCACTGTGTGGAGGCTGAGGTTCAATGGCCGGAGATTCTGGTCTTCTCACCCTGACAGCCAGTGCGTGCCTCAGTCTCCCTAAGTGAGCAGGCTCCAAGTCGTCCCTCTGTGCCCCAGGCTCTCGCTGGGGGCCTTGAACTCACAGGAGGCGGGCATGGAGGTGTGTGTGAGGTGCCTTTACCTTCTCAGCCTACAGGGCTGCCCCTCTGCCTCCCCAAGCCTGCTCTCTGGGGAGGAGCCCTGTGTGGCTCTGGCTGAGCATGTGTGTGGGTGTGGGTGTGTCTAACTGACACAGCTTGTGTTCCTGGGGGTCCAGGAGCATATTTTGGGTGTTTTCAGGTGGCTGTGTGCTCTGAGCGTCGGAGTGGCATGTTTGTTTGGGGATATTTAGGTACAATATTGTGCCTGCCTCCAAATGTCTGGCCATCTGTGGGCGCAGCTTCGCCGGGCTCAGTGCTGCGTGTCTCCCAAGGTGGGCATCTGCTCATGCTCGTTAGTGTACACTAATCAGGTGCCCACCCAGCCCAGTCCCGCACCCTCGTGCCTGCCCCTTGCACCCCCACCCCCACCCCGAGTCTGAGCCTTTTTGTCCCAGTTCTACCCCATCAGGGTCCTACTGGGCCCTGGACTTCCCTGCCACCATCTGTGGTCTTTGTGAGACTTGCCCTCAACCCCCAGGCTGGCCTTCCCATCTACGGAGTCTCCATCAGAGTTTCCACCAAGACTGCAAGTGAGGGTCCCGGAAAAGGATGGTGGCGCAGTGGACTCGGACTGGCCTCACAGCCCCAATAGCAGCAGTTCTAACCCCCTGGCCACGTGGTGGAAGAACAACACAGTGGTTTATGCCTATAAAGATTGATGGTCTTGGAGACTCAGGGGTGCCTCTCGGTGTCCTGCAGGGTCACTAGACAGCAGAACTGACTTGGGCACAGTGAGTGAGCTTTGGGGACAGTAGACGATGACGTGGATGAGGTCACGGTGGTCCACATGCCTCTCCCCGCAGTGGCAAGGGGCTGGTACGGGGCCTGCCACTGAATGTGGCTCAGATCTGCTGCTCTCGTGGCAGATGGAAACTGAGGCTCAAACAGCAGCCTGTCCAGTGTCCCTGGCCACCTGGAAGTCTAGCATCGGTGGACTGCAGGCTGAGTGCAGTCTTGCTACTTGTGTTTACAAGGGCTGCGTTTCAGGGCACCAAGGCACAGGGTGCTCAGGCAACAGCACCAGCCCCCTGTGGGGTGGGGGCGGGGGCCGGGGAGGTGCTCTGCAGCCTGTCCCCAGGACAAGCAGGCTGGTCACCAGCCTGTGCACAGCCACCCTTGGTTTTGAAGGTCAAGGAGGAAGATGGGAGCTGGTCCCTGGTCTCCCCAGTCCTCCTGAGGCATCAGGGTGCCTGTGGACTGGGGACCCTGCAGCTGCGTGGAGCCCCAGCGGGGCTCTGAGGCCCCATCACAGCCTCTCGGCGCCCTGGCAAAGCGATGGCAGTGAGATCCTGTTATCGCTCTGTTTTCTTTGCGTGCTTGTTAGTGAGAGGAGTCAGGGTGTCTGAGTGGGATCCCAGCGACTGCCATGTAACTGTTTCCGGAATGTTCTGTTAAGCGCCAATGAAACTGTGTCCTCCCCTTGCTCTCCCTGCCCCGCCTATTTGCTTTGAAGATTGGCCTGTGAATCAGCATTTCGGTGTCTGGCAGAGACTGCCCGTGGGCAGCAGACGGCCACCTAGTTGCTGTGCATGGTGGGGAGCGGGCAGCAAACAGCCCGCCAACCCCCACCCGCCCACGTGCGCCCAGCCCTCGGTCTGCCTCGGCCAGGTTCTTCCCGGGACCCAGAGGGGCATGGCACCCTGGACTGTCAGCCTCCCGTCTCCTTCATCCTTTACCTGGCATAGCCAAGTGAGAAGTTTAAAACCATGATGTATTCAAATATTGATATTTCTACTTGTCAGGCGAGCAAGGCCGTGAGACTTCCACGGCGCCTTTGTCAGGGTCCTGGCCACGTGTCGGAGGGCGCATGTGGGTGGCGGGGGCACATGGAGCAGGGGCATGGCCTCCGCTGTTATGTTCACCAAATGCTCCGTTTGGGCCGGGTTGCCCCCACACAGCCTGCTGCTTCCCCAGAACCTGGGTGCACAGAAGGTGTCCCCAGTGCTGCTGTGTGCACAAGTAGGCTGCCAGCCCTCACCCCTCGGAGAGCCCCCCTTCTCATCCCACCACACCGCAGGGGTGGGGGTGGGAGCAGGGTTGGTGTTGGCAGCCCCAGAGTCGGTTCCCTCCATCTGGTTTGCATTAAGGCCCTGAGCCACTGCAGTGTAGCCCATGGTGATGTCAAGGCCCAGATTCCAGGCCCTGGTTAGTGGGAGGCGGGCGTAGAGACCCTGGGGGTGGGGGTGGGGGGCGCCGTGAATCCCTGTATGAGGCCTCCCGGGAGTGGACTCCATTCTTCACACCCAGGTCCAGGACAGCTCAGCTGCTGTTCTGGGGCACAAGCCATGCTCCTTCATTGGTGCTTGGGGTGGGGGTGGGGGCGAGGGCGCAGGCTTTCCCAGAGGGGCCAGGGTAGTAGTTTTAAGCATTGGGCCCCTAATGGAAAGGTCGGCGGTTCAGACCCACAGCTACTTCTTTGTATGGGCGCAAAGTTTTGGGAACTGTCCTGAACAGGTCTGCTCTGCCCTGCAGGGTCCGTGGGAGTGGGATTCTCTGGGTGGCAGCCTCCCTAGCTGCCCACAGTACCTAGGGGGGTGTAGGGTATTATGAATGTGTCCACACTGGGACCACGGGTCTGTGTGGCCGGATGTCCACTCGGGGAGGGGGGGGCTGCAACGGGAAGGCCGATGGAGGGGGCCTGGCCTGCTGGTGCCTAGCTGGCCTGTGGTTGCATGAGAGTGAGTGAGTGCCCACCAAGGCTACCATTCAACAAGGCCCTCAGCTGCCACCTTCTCAGCCTGGAGTCTCATTTGCATGTCCGTCCACTCCGCAGGTGATGTGGTGACGTGGTGGTCCAGTGCGGGGCGGCAACCCCGTGTCAGTAGGTGGCCATCACCCCAGCTCTGCGGGAGAGAGCCCGGCCCCCTCCCCTGTGGGCCTGAGTGCTCAGAACACCCAGAGGGCTCGCTGTGAGCCAGCAGGGACTCAGTGGCAGTGAGCTGGGCTTTTGACCAACTCATTCTTGCTGGGGAGGGGGGCGTGCGCTCCAGCAGTCTCTGCACCCCCACCTCCACCCCACATACACACCTGGGATCTGGGGGAGCAAACATGGGAGGGCGGGGGGTTGGGCTGGGTGAGCACGGAGCCTTTGAAAGGAGGGGCAGAGAGAGTTGAGAGTGGGGCGATAGATGGTCGTGGCAGAAGCTGCAGCAGGACTTGTGATGGACACCTCTGCGGGAGAGGAGGGGTACAGGGGCTGTGGCAGGCATGTTCCCTAACCAGCTCCCGGAGTGCCTGGCGGGCAGGTGAGTGGAGCAGACCGGGGTTGGGCCTGGCTGTCCCTGGTGCAGGGCCCCTGAGCCATGAGCACAGTCCTCTGTCAGGGACTGCTGTGGCTCGATGTCCCTGTCCCCGTCATGGGCGCATCGGCAGCTGGAAGCCACAGGTATGGGGACAGCAGGACTTCTGGGTGCGGGGAGACAAGGGATGCAGCTCTGGACTCTGGACCCTCAGACCCAGGGACTCCACCACCTTCCGCGATGCTTGACTGCGCCTGTGGCCAGGAGGGAGGGCTGGCAGTGGGACCCGGGTGATTGCAGGGGGTGGGGGTGTCTTTGAGTCGACTTCTGCTAACATTTTCACTGAGATCCAGGTATTTCTCCCCAGTTGATGTGCAGGGGCTCTCCTTGCAAGGGTGATTTTAGAGTCATCACTGTAATTATTATAAGTTAATTTAAAATTTTCATTGTGGTGAAAATATATACAACCAAACATGCCAGTTCAACAATTTCTACATATGTATGTATTCAGTAACACTGACAGCATTCTTCAAGTTAAGCTATATTTTCTCTTTTATAGTTTTCTTCTTTCTCAGTCTGTAAGTATATATGTGTGTGTGTGTAGGTATATTTCTCGGTGTGTGTGCATAGGAGGTGCCTGTGTGTGCATAAATGGGTGTGGTCTCTGTGTGTACATATGGTGTGTGTACATGTGGGGTGTGTGTGGGTATTTGTAGATGGGTGTGTGAGTGTGCATGTGCATGCTTGTTTGTGAATGGGTGTGCGTGTGGATACATGTGTCTATGTATGATTTGTATGTCTGTGTGTGTGTGTAGGGTGTGGGTATGTGAGGGTGTGCAAGTGTGCATGTATGTGTATGTAGGACATGTATAGGAGTATGCAGGATGTATGTATGCATGTTTGTGTGTTAGTGTATGTGGGTGTACATGTGTGTTTATATGTTGTTCACTTGTGTATATGAAGAGTATGTATGTGTGTGGGTGCATACACACATGTAGGGTAGATGTGTGTATGTATGTGTGTAGTGTGGGTGTAGTGTGAGTGTGTATGTGTGTAGGATAGTGTGTGGATGTGTGAGTGTGCACGTGTGTCTGACCAGTGTGTAAACATAGTTCCAGTCATCCCCGTGTCACTATGAGTCACACTGATGGCGCCTGCTCACTGCTCCATGCTCTGCACAGCTCCCCCTTGTAAGACAGACCGCCTACAGCGCTGCACTGCATGGTCCGCTGATAGCAGTCTCACGAGTTCACTTGCAATGTTCAAAGACAAAAGATTGGATTTATTGAGATACTGATAATAAAGGCAATAATTATAGAGAAAAAGGTATTCTACTCGTGTTAGAACTGACTTAAGACAAAGTCATCTGAAAAGAATCCTTTTGTATGTCAGGGATTACCTGTATGTGTGTATATAGATATGTGTGTGTATGTTCGTATGCCTGCGTGCATAAAGGTATATTGATGTATATGCATATAACTGTATGTGTGTGTTTCTGTGTATGTACATATTTATATGTGCATGTTTGTGATGTAGGTATATATGCCTGTCTATCAGGGGTCTTCAAAAAGTTCATGGAAAATGGCATGAAAAGAATGAAATTTTCTCATGAACTTCTCAAAGACCTCATATATATGTGTGTGTAGGTATACACAATTGTATACCTACATATTTATACACATATACTTGTATATGGGTGTTTGTTTATCTAAGTATATATTTATATGCGCACGTATATGCATATGTTATATATCTACACACATAATGAGTGGTCTTAAAAAATTCAGTGGAATTAAAAGATAATGAGAAATTTCCATGAACTTATATATATGTATAGGTAGGTATACACATGTGTTTGTCTACATTTATGATATATTTATATACATATATGTGTGTTTGTGTGAGGTGTGTATTGTTAAAATGTTTATATATGTAGATATAAATGTATGTGTACTCCTCTATGTATATGTGTGCATTTGTATCTGTGAGTTTGTGCATGTTTGTTGCAAAGAGTTTGTGGGAAAATTCCATATTTTTAAAACTCCACTGGTCCATAAACTTTTTGGCAAGGCTGGGCTTCCTACTCCAACCAGGGCAGTGATGCCACAGAAAAGCAAACAAACAAACAAAAAAAAAACTTTTTGAAGCCCTCTCATATGTGTGTATATGCATATATATGTATGTGTCTGTGTATAGATAGAATGTTTACATACATAGAATTATATGCATGATGTATATGAATAGATACCCATGTGTTAGCACGCATATTTGGGTATATGTGCACACAAGTGTATATGCTCACACGCATGCACATGTGTACACAAGCATATTATGTATGCATATATGCTGATGTATGCTGATTCTGTGTGTGCATGCATACATGGGAATGTATGCGTGCATGCTTGTGGCTGTGCACATGGTGTTTATATAGGCATTATGCATGCATAACGTGTGCTTTGTGTGCATGTGAGTATATGCACACGTTACGGACATGTGTGCATGCTATGAGTGTGTGTATGTGTTGTATGTCTATAAACAGCCCTATGAGCAGGAGCAGGGGTGGAGCATGACTGTCGCCACTTAGACAGTGCCCACTCTGCGGTGACTTCCCCTCCTGCAGCCCTGTGGCTACCTCGGGACATGCACATGTATGTAGACTGGATAAAGAGATCCTATCAGGTCACTTAGGAGCTGGCCACCTTGTGTGGCTTCCTGGTGCCTGTGGGCCCGGGTGGGCGGCTGCTTAGCGGCGCCCTGCTCCCCTATCGCTGGTGACCCAGCTACACCCCGTCCCCTGTCTGCTGGGTGCCTGTGGATGTGTCGCCAGTCACAGTGCCCAGCCAGACACCAGGGAGGTCGATGCGCCCTGCCCGATCCCCCCATTAACTTTGTGAGGCATATTGATTTCTTGTAAAAATAATGATATTGACAGACTTTCCAGGAGTAATTGTTTCCAGAGCACAAAGGTCAGTGTGGTAAGGGGGGGCAGGGACTCTTGGACGCCTGTGGCCCAGGGTGGGCTTCCGGCCTGGGGATGGGGCTCTGGGCACGAGCACGACCTGGCCTCCCTGGTGACTCGGCTGAGGACTGGCGGCCTCACTGGGATGACAGCAGTGAGCCAGTGCTCCAGGCTGCCTTTGAGCGGTCACTGCGGTGACCGTGGCAAGGGAGCGAGACCATGGCTCTTCCAAGAGTCATGGGAGATGGTGGGAACCTGAGGCGTCGGGGCTCCTGGGAGAGCAAGCCCCTGTGAAGGCCCCTGGGGGGGGGTCGTGCAGATAAGATTACCTGGGGGGTGGGGGTCAGCTCCGTCGTCATCGCACACTCCGTGGGCCCAGACACTAGCTGCAGTTGACTAGGGGGCAGCCGAGCCTCCTGCCCAGGGCAACCGAGCAGCCCGAGATGCCCGGACTCCCGGGCAATCCAGAGGAACCGCCCAGCCCATTCGTTTCCAGGTCGCAAATGACAGCAAAGGACAGAACAGGGTAATTCAGGAAGGCAGCTTTCGCAAGCTGTCTGGAAGCAGAGTGGGCAGGTAATGGATACTCCCGTTGTCCCCAGGGCACTTGCTGAAAGACACATACTCACAGAAGAAGCAGGGAGTGCCTTGAAGGTGTGGTTGGGAGGCCTGTGTGTGTGTGTGTGTGTGTGTGTGTGTGTGTGCGCGCGCGCGCTCATGGAAGTTGTCAATCACAAGCCAGGCGT
Organism: Nesogale talazaci; assembly: GCA_004026705.1. Taxonomy (NCBI): domain Eukaryota; kingdom Metazoa; phylum Chordata; class Mammalia; order Afrosoricida; family Tenrecidae; genus Nesogale; species Nesogale talazaci. The sequence continues at coordinate 121,038 of PVJH01002437.1, read as the reverse complement.
GGCCACTCCTTGGCAGAATGCCCACCTTCCACACAGGAGACTCGGGTTCCATTCCTGGCCTGTGCCCTCAGGCCAGCCTCCGTCTGTCTGTCTGTCTGTGGACACTGCCGTGCTGTGGGGATGCTGAACAGTTCCAGCAGAGCTTGCAGACTCAGATGGAGGCCTGGCGGTGGACACTCAAAAATCCGCCCTGGACACCCAGTGGATGGCAGGGGTCTGACCTCACGGCGCGTGGAGGCCAGGAGCCAGGGGTCAATGGGCGCCAGGCAGCGACATCACTGGTCACAGTGGGTGCCCTTAGCCCTGGGGTCACCGTGTCTGGGGGTGGGGCCCAGACCAGGTGGTAGCCGAGGGGAGGTCGAACAGGAGGGCATACCTCCCTCCCTCCTGGCCCCGCTGACTCAGATCACAGCTACTAACGAACTTCCGCTCAGATTATCCATTAGCTGGGATGTGGGTGTCGCTGGCCCCCGCCTTGTGTGGGTTCCCACCGAGGAGGGGGGCTAGTGGGTGTCACTCAGAAGGTCCTGTCACGTCGCCCGCTCTGGGCCCCGGGCCCCGTCCCCCCCGTGTTTAGAAGGCCGTTTGTGCTCACCCTAATCCAATCACCGCCGCCCGGGACGCCCGCGCATCTCTGCAGGGAGATGGTGTCCGGGCTTGTAGCAACATCTAATGGGTGTTTAGGTGCAAACCAGCTGTGAAGTGTTAAATATTTACATGTGGAATGCCAATAGTAATTGCCCACTTTATCTGAGCTGGCCTAGGGAAATGTCGTATTTGTTTCCTTGTTCCTTCAATAAACACAAGACTGGGAAATCCTCCCGCTATTTCTTGGGGGCTTAGAATTAATAAAACCAGGCAGTGTAAAATATGTGCTTGGGGTGTTTGAATGATTGCTTCGGCACCAGGTCATATAATACGACTTTAACTCCATGTGGCCTGTCTATTAAGCAAGACAGGATGAGCCTCGCAAATAATAAAAAATATTTATGCTTTTCTTAGCGATACTAACAAGGTAACATATCAGAGAAGACATGGCAGGAGAAGAATAAGGTAACTGTGTCTTATGAATTCACGGCTCAGTGGGGGCCCGGCCGGCTCCCATAAACTCCCTGCGATGTTCTGTGGAGCACCACGATTATCCCACAAATTGTATTCTTTGCTTTTTGTTTGTGAAATCCGAAGTGTCATAAACGCCTCCATCTCATCTATATTTGATAGTTAATATTAGTCTCGACCAGGAAAGTGCACTTTACATGTGACAACATACGATTACCTGGGAGTGTTATTGCAAAGGAGAAAATCAATACCAATTTATAATTCACGATCGCAGTCTATCAGTGTTTATGGCGCTCTATCCAGTCTCATTAATTTTTTATTATGATTGACTGAAAGGGAAAGATTTTTAACATGTTTCGCTGTTATTTATTCAATCTTAATAATTAAATAAACCGTAATTGGCTGTATTTCGAGGCACCTTGGTGCTGCGGCCGGGTGGGTTTGGGGAGACCATCTTTTATTAATGGAGTGACCGCCAAGTCGCCCCGCTTTCCTTCTGAGGCATTTCTGGGCATGGGGCACCCTGCCTGCCTCCACCAGCACAGGAGAAATAGATTTTGCCTTCCTGAATCAGACTCTGTTTAAAAGGAGACCACTGGTTTTCATTCAAAATACAAATGACCCCTCACACCTAGAGACATCATAAAAAATTCCCGGGCCCTCACAGGCCGGGCCGGAGGCCTGGGCAGAACTTTGATCCGACGCTAATTTCTGGGTTCAGGAGGCCCAGGGTGCCGTGGCAGGGAGAGACTGGGGTGAGCAGGGGGGAGATGGGGGGAGAGGAGCCACCAGGGTCTCAAGATTGGGACCCTCGAAGAGGCGATTGCCAGGAGTAAAACTGGGCTTTCACATTCCATCCGCCCACATTTCTCCTCTTCTGAGCGCTGCCTGCCGCCCTGCTCAGGGGCCGGCCAGCGCCGCATCCATTAGCCATTTCCAGAGCGGCCACAGAGGAGAGACAATCCCGTCTCTGAGCCCCCGGAAGGAAAATCGATCAAGTGAGAAAGATGGGTAAGTTTGACCGGTGGCAACTCCCATCACTTCATTTCTGGCCATGCCGCGGGGTCTTTGCTGGGTGCTGCGGCCCGGCCACCGCAGCCCGGGAGGGAGGGGGAATCCTGGGGGAATAGAGTTGGACGGAAAGGCAGAGGGCTCCCGCCTCCTCCCCGGTGTTTTTCAAGTATGCTTCCCGGGCCGTTGTGTGGGAAGAGCATCAAACTCAGGAGAAACCCAGGATGGAGCCCAGTGTCTGCTGAGGGCGCCCTGTCCAGTCACACAGCGAGTGCCAGCCTGGTACCCCTGAGAACACCCTTGTCCCTGACACCCCGCCTACGCCTGACCACTGCTTTAGCCTTGGCTACACTCCCCCCCCCCCCCCTCCATCCCAAAGACTGGGGACCTCTCGAGTCAGACTCTTACTTCTACCTGAGCATGGGCCTGGGCAGGGACCTGGTCTTCTATTGGAAAGGCAGAGAAAATGGTGGCAGACAGACATGTTGCAATTTCACAATCTTGTTCTTAATATTATTGAAAGCGAGCTCTTCTTGGCAGTAATAAATTTAACACAAAAATCAAATACAAAACAAATTTATTCTTCCAGGGCTGGTGCCCCAGTCACTCCTTCTTGTCTTGCATTAGCTTTAAAATCAACTGTCACTCCCTATCGATTGCATCTGAATTGTTATCTATATTTCTCAAAAGCACTCTTGACAGTTAATACAGTGTAAATTATAATCTGGGGAAATGCTGCTTGTATTCCACAGCAAATTGCTCAGGTTCCACGTAAAGCCGCTCTTACTCACCATTCTCTTCTTGCGCCCATCTATTCTGGTAAGGATCATTCAGACCAAATTATTCTAAATTTGCACGCGGCTAGTATGTAAATCATATTGGGGAAATCACGTTTGGAGTCGCTCTGGAATGTGAAGCAGGGATGGCGAAGCTGCTCTCAGCATTAATGAAACAAATACCCCCCGGGGCCCCACTCGTGGGCGGGGTGGGGTTGGCTGGCGGTGGGAGGCTGTGGCCTGGCACGTGGGCAAGTCCCTTTCCGTGGGCTTCCCGCGCAGGCCAGCAGTGGGAGCCTGCCCCGTCCCTGCCACCTTCCCGGAGAGACAGACGTCCCCAGCACAGTCGCCTCCAGGAGACGGAACAGAGGTAGGTGGGACCTCCATTCTCCAGAGCTGGGGTGTGATTTTGTCTCTAGGAACCCCCTCCTTCCTGGGCTGGGTGGGACCAGGCTGGGGCCCACTCCCTGGCGGGGGTCCCAGCCTGTCCTCTAGACCGATGGAGGTGTGGGAGGCCATAAAGGCGAACCCCGAGGACATTGAGAAGCTGCTGGGAGCCCATCAGCAAAGTCCGAGGACAGGCACGTGTGACACTGTGCTTATGATACATTTCATCCACCCAGGAGACCGCGGAGTTGTCATCCGTGAACGCCAAGACAGCAAACGCTCAAGGGCATTGGCTTCTGTCTCGCCGGCTAAGTTTGGGGGTTCCGGGGTGTGCGGGGTGCCGACATCACACCCTCACTCGGAGAAGCTGCAGAAGAAACCTCAGGGCACGAGTTTGTGGAGATCTGTGGACGCACTTGCTCCGCCTGTGCTTGACTTCTTCCTGGTTTAAGTGTCCACTGAAGTTTTACCTCCCCAGACTCCGGCTGAGCCACTGGCGGTAAGCACCTGTCACCCTCTGGCTCAGCCTAAGAGTGTCCCAAACCCTGAGGTCAGTCTCCAAAGTGACACTTCTCTTTTATGCCGTACATGCCATTAGGTCCGTGGAGGCCCAGTCTGTTGGCGGGATGACCCCGGCATCCGTGCCGATCTCTTTCCCCTTGCTGAGCTTGCCCCGTCCATGCTGCCCACTCTTGAATCCACCTCCCTGTCTCACCCTTGTGACGCATGAGATAGAAACAGCAGCCCCTTATCAAGGCCACACCAGTCAGCCAAGTCCAGAGGTCAAACATCAGCCAGCTCTCCAGCAGCCCCTTACAGAGATTACAGGTGTGTCCCCCTCAAACGCCGATTGGCCATGGATTTCAGTGTCCAATGGTAGCGATACCCACATCCTCGTGGTGCACAGAGAGGCCCTTTCTCTCCCGCGGACACGGGGAGTCATTGAGTCGCAAGAGGACCCTGGGGCACACATTTAGTGGTGACTTATTGACAGGGCTGCCACTAGGACCAGAATCTCAGCTTTTTATTGCTGTGACAGGACAAGACCCTGTGGGACAGGTGAGGAGGCCAGTCTAAATGCCCAACCCCTTCCTCTCCACTCTTCCTCCTGGGCTCCCTGCAAGCTGTCTTAGAGTGCTCCACGGGGGGTCTCGGTCCACTCCAGGGAAGGTTCACACACATGGCGTCTCCTGGAGCTCATCCAAGTGGCTGTTGGAGGTGGCAGAATTGGGAACCTCTCATGTCAACTGTCTCACACATCTGTGTCATCCCTCAGAAGCTCTGTCATTACAGCCTAGGTCCCCTGGGGCCTCTGTGGCCCCTGCTCTGTCTCTACTGTGGCCTGGTCATGTCTTTCTTCCGACTCTCAGCACGGCGGAAAACACCAGCCTCCCAAACACAGGAAGGGGACTTGCGAGTCATGGGTGTGAAGGTGGATCATGGTGGGTACATGGATAGCCAGGGGGGATGACAGATGGAAAGGGATCCCCTGGTGGGGAAATGACAGGCAGATACATAGACAACAGATGATCAGACCCACCAGTAGATACGTGGCCCGCAGACGGAGCCTTGGACAGATAGGTAAAAGAGACACCCCCAGGTAGAAGGCAGGTCCTAAAACTAAAGAGGTTAAGAATGGCAGATTTATCGTGAGGCCCAATTTTCACTCAACCTTTAAAGCAAGAAAAACATTCCCATCACCTGGTATCCAGCTCATGGATCTTCAATGGACACTTCTCAGATAAATGGTTGGGTGCATAATTTCTCAGAGAACAGGAGTGAGCCCTGAAGTACCTCTCTGAAGAGCAGCACCCACGGCCGCCCAGGTGTGTGATCCCTCCTTGAGCGGACTGAGACTGCCAGTGGAGCTCAACAACCACGAGTGACCACCGATCGTGTGCGACCACTGAGCCCTGAAAGTGTGACTTCTTCAAGTGTGACCTCAGCACCTCCGCACCCCAAACTTAGCCAGCGAGACTCAAGCCACTGCACTCGAGCGTTTGCTGCCTTGGTGGCATTCACTGGCGACAACTCCTCCGGTCTCCTGGGTAGATGAAATGTATCACTCAGCACAGTGTCACGCATGACCATTCTTGGACTTTGCTGATGGGCTCCCGGCAGTTTCTCAGTGCCCTCGGGGCTCACCTTTGTGGGCCTCCCACACCTCCATCAACCAGCGCTGGTCGAGAGGGCAGGCTGGGACCTGCCAGGGAGTGGCCTCCACCTGGTCCCACCCAGCCAAGGAAGGAGGGGGCTCCTGGGGAGCCAGCCCCACCCTCACACCCCTGCTCTGGAAAGTCCCACCTACCTCCATTTCCCGGAGGCCACTGTGCTTTAAGCTCTGGAGTAGACTGTGACTTGTAATATCCTGAGACCAGAGCGAGGGCTGCCATGTTCATGGATGGGGCAGGGTTGGGGAGCATTGGGTAGCTCTGTTGGATAAGAATCCTACCTTACAAACTCGGCTGGACCAGATGATATGCACCGGTATAGATGGGAACCGGAAACACAGGGAATCCAGGACGGATGATCCTGTCAGGACCAGTGGTGAGAGTGGTGATACCAGGAATGGGAAGGGAAGGTGGGTTAGAAAGGAGGAACTGATCAGAAGGATCTACTCTGGAGGATGGACAACAGAAAAGTGGGTGAAGGGAGACATCGTACAGTGTAAGACATGATAAAATAATAATTTATAAATTATCAAGGGTTCATGGGGGCGATGAACTGGTGGGGGGTTAGTTGAGAGCAAATGTTTTGAGAATGATGGTGGCAACAAATGTACAAATGTTCTTGGCACAATGGAAGGATGGGTGGATTGGGGTAAGAGTTGTATGAGCCCCCAGTAAAATGATTTAAAAAAGAATCGGGTGGTACTCTCAAGGTCCAGGGATCAGACCTCTGAGCTGCTCCTCGGGAGAAAAACAAAACCATTCCTTCTCATAAAGACCCGCAGCCCTGGAAACCGAGCTCAGGGCTGCTCAGAGGGGAACCCGCTGGGTTCCTGCCGGGTCTCCCCTCCAACCTGCTCAGCTTAGGATCATCACTGACCCAGAATTCTGCACACAGGAGATCCTGTTCCACTCCCAGGGACATGCTCACAAAGATGGAGCGCACAGAGGGCCAGCGTCTCAGGTGAGGCTTGACTGGCCATGAGAGAAGGGCAGTTCAAAGGAGGCCCTGGCTGAAGTGTCCCTGGGGGCAGCTGCTCTGAGGCACCCCACAGCTCTGGGCTCTGAGAGGTCATAGCTCCTTACTAGTGCCCCCCACCCAGACTCCAGGGGTGCCTTGGGACGTACATGTAGCCAACACGCCACTTGAGAGGCACGGGGTTCCTGGCGTCGCTCTAGCCTTGGGAACTCATCTGGCCCCTGGCATGTGTTCATGACATTCCCTGGTCCACACCCACTGGCGTTGGGCTGAACAGCAAGTGGGAGACGTTGGAGGAGCGAGTGCTTGAGACGCGTTCGAGCAGTTCTTTGACACTTCCGGTGTTTCTACCCAGGAATGAGTGGTGGCAGCAACTACCTTGTTGCATTGTTGTAAAGGCCCAGGGGTGACATCAGATGAAATAAGCATCCCCAGAAACACCCCCAAAGACATTGATGGTGGCCCCAAGCCTTGGGACCCTGAACAAGATGAAAACGCACACCAGCGCACTGCCCTGTGTCCTGTGTCGCCCACCCCCAATGAGCCAATGAGAGTTTGCAGATCTGACTGCCAGAAGCCAGGGGGCTTTTCGTGGATGGATTATTTGGAAGTAGGTGTGCAGGCCTGTCTGCCTTCGTCTGCAGCTCTGCAGGCCCCGGTGGCAGCGCCACGCCTGCCTCCAAGGTGGCTACACCTGAGATATACAGGCCGAGACCCAAACCTCAACCCAAACCAGATTCACTGCCAGCACATTGCACCCACTTTCCCGGGCCTGGTCGAACTGCCCACTGTGGTCCTGAACCTGTAACTCTGGGAGCAGAAAGCCTCATCTTTCTCTGCGCAGCTGCTGGGGTGTCCAACCACTGGCTATGAGGTCAGTAGTCCACGTGCAGCCGCCAGGCCACCGCGGCTCCTTGTGCCCTGCGTGCTCACTCTCTCACTGCCGTCGAGTGGATGCGGGTTCACAGCGACCCCCGTGCATTTCCGAGGAGACTGCAGTGGTGTGGAGGTGGAGGTGTTTGGACTGCGCAGCCCAGAGCCTAACCATGTCACCACCAGGTCTGCAGCCTAGGGGCCAGGGGTTGTCTGCTTAGCCTTCTCTCGGGGACCCGTGTCAGGGTCCCCAAACTCACCCAGCGTGCTCCCTCCGTGAGGACGGGCCCCCGCCTGGGTTTTGCTTCCAAGGGGTCTTAGAAGCAGAGCAAGGAAGCAGGGCTGGCGCGTGCCCACCGCCAGGTTTCTCAGGTGCAAGGTGGCAAGAGGCGCTGGTTCTTGGGAAGTCTGCCCCTTGGCGGGCACGCTGTCTTCCATCTGGCCGCTCGGGTTTGGGGAGCTGCAGCTGGGCGTCAGCTCTGCTGTCAGAGAGGGTCCCCGACTGCGCGCAGCAGACCCCGCGCCGAGGCCCACCCCAACTCATTAAACCAGAGCACGGTGTAGCAAGGGTGCCGCTGTGCTATTTTCATATTTGGTGCATGTGACAGGATCATTTTAGTGATTTGCAGGATTTATCTCCTCTTAAAAGTAGTGCCTAAGGCTACTCTAATTGGTAGGAGAGCAAATTCCCTCATCCCCTTCTGTCAGTCTTTGTTTTATTTACTGAGAACTGCCGAGACCTATTTACACAATAATGAGGATAAATCACCGGGATGCTTTCAGCACAAAGAGAAATGTTGTGTGAGTTGAAAGCTGTACAATTAAAACAAAATTTCAGATATTCCTGAAGTGGTGCGCGTGCATGCGCTTCGAGAGCGCAAAATAAAATTAAGACGGATGGTAGGTCTGCCCCTCGCCGAAAGCCAATCAGGATCAGAATCTGAGGGGTATTTTATGGTGGGCAATTCCACTCGAAATGGCAATGAAGTAAATGCCTGCGAGTTACCATCAATATCTGTAATAAAAATAAACAATCATGCATTCCTACGGCCTGGAAATAAACAGGGCGCGTTTAGGCGTTGTGATGATGACATTGGCGGAGTGGCGTGGTGGTGAGTCAGGTGGAGATTCTCAGCTGTGCCTTGGAAGCCGCCCTCGAGTTCACAGCTAAGAGGGCCACGACCACTGGGGGAGATACTCCAGAGGCACTTGAGTGGATGACCCCAAAGGGTCCTCTTACCGAGATGTCAAGAGCATCTCACATCCAGGAAGGAGTCTGACTGGAGGGTGTGCCGCAAAGAGAGGGCATTGGGATTGGGATTGGGACTTGTCCTTGAACTCGGCCCACGGGGATGTTGATCTGACGCCTGCTTTAGATGCCTCCGAACTCCCTCAGCTTGGCCCAGTCACGTGGCTCCTTGGGTGGTGCAGGCTTTCGGTGACCTCGGTGTTCCTGAGCTCGGCCCACGTTGACCGTGGGTAAAGCGTGGTTTCATCGCCCAGCATGCTCTTGAGCTCCGCTCACATTGACCGTGGAGACGTGTGGTTGCCGTGGCTCTCACAGCCTTCACAGTGGTTGGGGCCGCATGTGCTTGTCGACATCAGTCTCTTGATTTTGCCCCCATGGGTGTTGAGTGATTCATGCTTTTATTGACTCCCAAGTTGGTCACGTTGACAAAAGGGGACTCTGCAGGCTGAGCCCTACCTGGAGGTGGCCAAACCCCTGCTGGGGTGACTTTGGACGAGGGGTGCAGATCGTGTGGATGTGGCAGCTTTGCAAGCAGGAGAACGTGGAGCAGCCCAGGCTTTGAGCCCCACCTGCTGTGCTCTGAGGCCCAGCCCAGCCTAGCATGGTCCACCTGGGCTGTTTGGAAATCCAATTTTGAGTTAAATGTGCTTAACATGATAAGAATAGAGGCTCTTGGGTTTCAGGCAGTGACCCAACAGTAGGAGGTGGGGGACTCGGCCTGACCATGGGCAAGCCTTCCCCAGTCCTGGGGGGGTGGTGGCTGGAGCAGAGCAGGTGCCCCCCAAGGGTTCATCCAGGGCAGACTGCTGGAGCCTCTCCCCAGCACCCCTGCCTCCTGCTCAAGTTGGGGCCTCCTTCCGGGTCATGAGGCAGTGCCCCTCACTCCGTGCTTCCTGCCAGCTTAAGGGAGGCCCAAGTGCTCTGCTCTTCTGGAGAAAAATAATTCACATAAGCAGATTTTAGCACATTTACCAGGTCTTTTAACTTAGTCTGACACTGTTTGGATGGAAGATGAGAGAAGTATATTTTTATATCCCAGGGGGGCGGCTTTATGATGACTCTTTCAAGGTGAATATTGGCATTTATTTAGCCCGAGCAGAAAATAAAAAAGAACATGGAGGGGGCACGAAGCTGGAAACCCTGGAGTCAGCAAATAGTATTTTATTTTGTTGCTTTGAATTGCTATCCCTCAAACACAGCTAAATCTAAGTTAATTTAAAGTTTCTCTGGAGAAATTCAGATCAAATTAAAGCGTTTCTCGGCAGCGATGACAAGAGCAGGGAGTGCATCTGAATTTCTTCCAAATTATGGTCTATTTTTACCCCGTCTCCTAAGAGCGCTTGTGGTGGACCTGATTCCACCGTCTTTGAGAGGAAATTAATTTAACTAATGACAGCTCAGACGAAAGCATCAATCACAAGAAGAGGGCAGAGGACAGGGCTACGGTGGGCGGGAAGAGCAGGGGCCCATGCGCCTGCTGCCACTGCCCTGTGGCACGGAGCTCACTCTCCAGCCCATCCTTCCAGGAGTCTTGGGCTCAGTGTGTGCCCCCAGCCCGCCCCGCCCGCCCTGCCCCCCTGAGCTCCGTGTGCCTGTGCGTTTGTCACTCATGGAACCCCTCTCACCCTGCTTTCTTCGGCCCTGGCTGGCCACCCGAGGAGCAGCTGGGTAACCCAAATTTTCCCTCCTGGACTTAACCATGGTGGCTGCTGCTTGCCCTCGGGGCACCCTAGGAAGGACGCCATCTCTTTCCACTCCCACACAGTGGGCGGTGGGTTCTGGGAGCTATCTGGAGGGGCCCTGGTTGTTTGCAGGTGAGAAGGAGACCAGCTTCCTTCTGAGTACCCACCCACCGGCCACACCACTGCCCCAGGCCTGCAGTGGGTATGGGGTGCGCCAAGTGTATAGGCGAAGGAGTCCTCCGGCTGACGGGTTGAAGCGGAGCCCCGTGCCCATCCACACACACACGGTACCTCTTAGTGATGGGTTGCACGGGGAGGAGAGGGCGTCAAGGTTTCTGACTCGAGGCCCCTACGAGGCTGGGCTCCAGGCTGCCCGATGGAGCGAGTGGGAGGAGACAGTGACTGATGTCGTGGCCCGGCCCCCACGTGTTGCTCCTGGCCGCTGCCGCCCCCGTGATGTGCAGCCATGTGGGAAATCTGTCGGGGGGGGGGGGGGACTTCCTCCAGACCAGACGCCGAGAAGGCGGCCTCGGGACTCGAAGCCCCCCCAGTGGTCGAGGAGGGAAAAATTAATGGAGCCCGTGGCTGGGCGGGCAGCCTTGTTGCGGGAGGAGGTCACAGGCGGCGTGGCAGGAGCGAGCTGTCACTTTGAGGGATGAGGGGGGTAAGAGTCTGTGACCAGCTTGGCAGATGTGCAGGAGGGACAGGGAGCATATTGATCAATTAAGTATGCAAATACCTCAGCAAGTCACGACAGAGATAAACATGCCTGCGAGAGCACCACGGGCACGCGCATGCTCCCGGGAGGGGCCCACCCCAGCCGCTTCGTCCACTCCAAAGGTCACATCCCCCAAGTCGGTCGAGTGTGTTGGGGACGCCAAGGACGGGCCCCGGGCGGCAGGACCAGCAGTTCCCAGAACCAGGGGATGCACGCTGTCGGACTTGGTCTCCACAACTGCCCAGGGGCCTCCCCGTCACCGACCTGTCCAGGCCGACTCTGTCCTGCACCCTTTTCTCAGCCTCCCCGAAGGAAGCGCGCCTGTTCCGGGGCAGGGTCTGTGCTCCTGGTGAACCCCACAAAACCCGGCACCCCAGCTTGGGTTTCCCTCTTGGGCTGTAGCTGGGGCCCCTGCAGGGTCCCCACCTTTTGTCCTCCACTTTTCCTCTGAAAGGCATCTAATTATGACTTCGCTCTTCAGACTAATGAAATTATCGTCTTGTTCTCTTGCTCTGTACTCTTGTCAAGACTTTGAAACATGATCGTCTAATTACTGACACCTACGGTAGCTCATTTTATGCATGTGGCGCAGAGAAATGCTTGTCTCCGGGAGCCCGGCAGGGGCCCTGGGCTCTGCCCTCTTGGCTCCGTGTGTAAAACGCTCTTTTCATATGAAAATTTAATACAGCGACGGGTCAGCCCAGGCCGGCTCTGCTAAGCAGCTCCAGGTTCCGTCATTTATAACAGAATTATTTGAAATTCCTCCCCGGGAAAGGGCAGGAATCGTCGCGTGCGGAAGAAGCCGAACAAAACCCCCACGAAGTTCAATGCTATCTGGCCCTGCCGTCCGTCGTTGGTACCGCCATGAGTGGCCCCATCACAATGGACGTAGAAAAGTAAGATGTCATTTAAAGAAATGGGGGAAAATATTCAGACTTTGACATTTGGGCTGTTTTTCCACGCTGATAACATCAAAACTTGTACTTCTTGATAATAAACAGAGAATGTCAGCTGTCAGTCAGGCCAGGAGGAAGGAATGGGGGCAGAGGCAAGAGACAATGAGAGCCCTCTCAGAAGAACACATCTCGATGTTGCCTCTCCAGGCCTACCCCTTGATTTGTGGGGGGCCAGCCTGCAGGGGAGGGTAAACCCGGAAGAGGGGGCTTGGCAACATCCCTGCAGGAGGAAGCCTGGCTAGGCTCCGCCCTCCTCCGTGCAAAGACCCTGGGGTACCGAGAGCTGGTCCACAGCCACGCCTCAGCTTTCTTCTCCTCCCCTCCCAGTTCAGACCTCGAAGAGGGTGCTGCCGGGTGGTCCCAGGACGCTGGCGAAGTTTGTGGAGGAGCCCTGTGCAGGGTGGACAAGCCCTCTCAGGAGGGGATGGTCACGCAGTCCTGTTGCTTGCAGCCAGCCCAGGGCCTCTGTCACCCTCCTCAAGGGCACCTGCTGCACGCCCACCCAGAGTGTCTGAGGTGAGAGGCCGTGCCTGGCAGGCAGTGGGCCCCAGCCTCTCCTCGCCACTTGCTTAGCCAGATGGATGCAGGCGGCTTCTGTGGCAGCTTCCCTCCAAGCCCCTGCACCTCCCAGTCCTCCCCACTCTGCAAAGGACAGGCTGCAGCAAAGGAGGCGCCCGGGTGGCAGAGTGGCTGTCTCGGCTATAGGCAGGGTCTCTGCTCAGTGTCCAGTGGTCCAGTCTCCCTTGCCAAGTTCCCGCAGGGTCAAAGGTAGCCACAGGCCAGGCCAGCGCCCTCTGCTCTCAGGAGTGCACACTCGGGGGTCTGGAGGAAGAGATGGCGTTCCCTCGTTCTCTGAGACAACGGAAGGGGAAGCTAGAGGGGGCAGCAGCGGGGGCACAAAGGCAGAGGCAGAGGCAAGATCAGCAGAGCGAATAGGCTGACCAGGGATCGCCTTGGGCAGGTACCTGGCCAGCCTGGGCCCCTCCAGCCTTCCCCCTCCCCCAACTCGCCCAAGGGCCCATCGTACCCCCAGCCGCGCTTGCTCCTGTGCGACCGCCGGCCTGGCCAGCTGCTAGCAGGGGCCCCCAGCATGGCGGGCGGCGAGTCCGGCCAGCTGATGGGCAGCCTTGTGGCCGAGCCTGAAGCTGTCAGGGTCTGTCTTGTTGCCCGGCTTCATTCAGTGGCTCTTTTAATGTGCAGTCAAGTAGAATAAGTGAATCTTCCCAGCACCAGCTGAGCTCGGACTTGTTTTTGCATGGTGGCTGTTACTCCGGCAGCCGGTCGGCCCCTTTTTTGGCAGAAGTGGATGGTGTTGGTTCGAGATGGAAACTTGGACAGGCGTGAGCGGCCCTGGTTACCCCCCAAGCCCCCCCCCCCAACCCCCATTTTGACTTCTCTATAATAATCTTGGTGGCTTCTTGATCATGTCCTGTGTTTTTCTGGACAAGTTTGAAATTGCATGCGTCAGGACTTTGCTAATTAAAGTCATACTTTCAAAAATGCCATAATAACTGTTAATTAGCTTGATGCTATTTTCAGCATAATTTGCTAATTAGTAGAAAACCTGTACAGCATTTCTTCCTAATTACAGTATGGCTCCACACGCCGCATCTGTGACTTGCCTCCAAATGATGCCATTACAAAGCCCCACATTACGGATTCTTTCAAAACAGTTAATTACCTCTCCTGATATTGACAAACTCTAAACTCAGCTGGGTTTTTTAACTAATATGTGCAGAGAAGTAATCCGTGTCATGTCCTTGTCCTAGGCAGGGAAGAAGGAATCCCAAGGATCGCGCACTGGGGGAAGTATTGATACAAGTTTGCCAGGAGCGATGACAATGTCCCTCTTGCTTCTTTGTTGCACAAGACTAAGACCAGGTGCCTTTGGGCACGTCCCAGGGACCTCTGCTCACGCTGCATTCTTGGCAGCCCAGGGCCTGGATTCGCCTCGGGCTGGAGGACGGACGTGGGGTCCAGAGACACAGTCCCTAAGATCCTACCGTGCGGGAGATTTGGGTTCGAGTCCCATGCGGTGAACTCGGGGCACAGCCACCTCCGCCTCAGCGGAGAGCACTGAGCTTCCAGACTCAGGAGCGCCAGGAAGAGAGGCCTGGCAGCTGAGTCTGGAATCGGGCCACGGAGAACCCTGCCGGTACCACCCATCTTGGGAATCTCACAGGACCGGCTGGCCTGTCATTCTTGGTCGCGAGGGGGACAGTCCTCATGGGAGGGAGGAGCCACATGTAGAAACCAATCCTTGGGCGTCATGGCCTGGGCTGGGCTCCGAGGCCTCCCGAGCCTGCCTGCTGTTGGCTCTTGGTCCTCACAGTAGATTTTGCAGGGGAGCGGGGCCAGAAAACCCTGTGGTGTGCCCGCTCACCTGGTGGAACCTGGCTCTCAGGGGCCAAGGGATGCCTCAAGCGTGGGCCCGAGGTGGGCTGGCTGGACTCTGAGAGAAAGCCGCGCAGCCTGTGGTGTGGTGGCAGACATTGTCTAACCTGCACAGCAGCACCTGAAGCCCACAGGCAGGATGTAGGTCCCAGGGACAGGGAGAAGGCAGGCCAGGTGTGCACCTAGACCCGGAGACCTCCGAGGCCGGGCTTGTAAGTGGAGTCGATCTGAATCCAGTGCCTGCCTGTGCCCGGCCTCAGATGGCGCCCATGGGT